>JAVCKT010004584.1:0-17951 GCA_032273925.1 Rhynchotus rufescens
GTTTCTTGATCCCAGATTGTTGCCATGTATAACCATGTCTAAACATGTTTCCATGGTGCATGTTATTTCTTTCCAAAAAAATTTTTTTTAATTAGTCTATGTCAATCATGATCTGACATTTTCTTCTAAGATGTACTTAGAATTCTTTTTTTCTGAAGATGAGTACAAATTTGTACTCCGTCTCTACTTATTGTATGATTTTCTGAAAGTTTGAAATGGTACAATTATGGTGCCAGTGGTGTTTAGATGATTAAATAGCATATTCCTGAAAATTAATAATTAAAATCCACTGAATCATAGATTGTATGGTTTTTATTCCTTTTTTTTTTTTTTTTTTGTCTCAAATACAAATCAAATCAAAGAGTTGAAGCCTATTTGCCCTGTCTGAAAAGTAATACATAAGTTTATCCCAAGTTAGTCTCACCAGAAATTGTAGAAGCAGAATTTCTGGTGAAAATGTACAACTGAGTGCATTAATATGTAGGCTAAAGTGTTCCCTCTAAGAAATCTGGGGTTTCTTTCATTTTCTCCATATAAATTACTAATAGTTTCCGCAAATTAAAGCAAGAAACAGCATTGGGATAGCTAGCTAATTCTTCCTATAGAATTAATCTCCAGGAAAAAGTCCTATTATTTGAAATGGCTCAGGAAGACAGAAGATTTTTGCAAGAATCCTCAGTGCCTACGAGTTAATGCTTCTCCAAGGTGCTGTGCCCACATCCTGCCACGGTCCTTAAAGTTCAGCATGACTTTGCCATGCTCTCTTGTGTGTCTAAGGCAGTGGCCCCAGACAAATGAAACACAGTGGAAAATTCTTCAACCTACAGAAGTACAAGCAGAGAACTTCAAAACATGACTTTGTCTGCCCCACTTGTGCAGCCCTTGAATCTGATAAAGTCACTTACAGAGAAAGACTAAGATCATCAGTGTCCTTTGGCTGCTTTGTCCTGCTCTGAAATGTAAACAGTAAGTGCAGCTTTACTAGGATCTAAATTGTTTTGTCAAAGTTACGTATTTGATCTTAGAGGTTAAAATACGTTTTTTACAAAATTGACATTTCACTTCTCTCATTAGGAGTAATGAAAGAAATATTCTCTAGCAGCTTCTTATTGCAGTGTTCTAATATAAATTGTTTAGTAATTCTTAAAAGGTAAGAAAATATATAGAAAAATACTCTGAAAAGGTAGAAGCCAAAGTTTGTCACCAACAGAATGGTTTTTACTCTTCAGTTACTGACACACAGCACTATATTACTTTTGTGTTAATATGCAATATTTGTGCAATATTTGTGTATTGCACATATAAACATATATACACTTAAAGCATACATATGATGGTGACATCCCATTGTTAAACTCACAGGAACCCACATACATGTAGCTTATCACTTCAGTAGTCTAGTAAGAAATTCATGCTGATCTGTGGTGGGACCACTTCTATAATTACACTCTTCGGTGTATAATTCCTGCAAACATACACAAGCAAAACATGAGACAAGTAAACTTGTCAACTAAAATGATCACTACTTTTCATGCTTGATGTGCCTCTACTGTTATTACTGTTATACTGTTAGGGAAATACAAAAGTAGTAGCTACTTTTGATAAATTTAAAGTGTATTTCAACCAGGTGTTGAATTATGCAATGAAAAGGCTTGGGCCATTATGCAGAGAGCTGCCTTGGGTCCACTATAAAATACCATTATTAGCCTAAACCACTCTCACAGCAATGTCAAAATGATATCAAAAATAGTATTTCTGAGCAAGCTCAAGCTACTCTAAATTAGCCACTGGCTGTATCCCTTTGGATGACAAGTGACTTTGGTGATTCTCCTTGAAAAGGATTTAGAATGTTCTTGTTAAAAGAAATGCTAATTTCACTTTAAATATAGATTTTTTTTAGAAAAGGTGGAAAGTAGCTAGGATGATATTAGTGGAATGGAACTTATTTTAATATTTCTTTTATATTGTCACTAAGGAATATGCACTATTTTGAACAAAGTAATAGGAAAAGCAGCTTTATGATTTGTTTCCCTCCTTTTTCTATTCAGAGGATTAATTTAAAATAATAATAATAAAATCCTTAGAACATCCATATCCGAATTCAACTCTTAACAAGTCAATTGTTTCTCCAGAGACTGAAAGTTATCAGCACAGTTTAACAAATGGATGTCAGTGAAGTCTAAAATGCTTTTGTATGTCATCCTATATTGATGACTTTACCTCTATTCTTGACTTTTTTTGCTAGTCTTTGTTCAAAAGTTGAATATAATAAAATATAGGTTTATTCACTGCCTTTCACATTCAAGGTACTCTGAAATATTTTACAAGACAATGAGATACAAAGTACTTGTTTCAGTGGTTTTACAATAAAGAGTTGACTCTGGTGAAAAGAGGAGGATCATCTGCACATTCTTGCTGGGTGATATTTCTACTGACCCCTCCTGGATATTCCTAAATAAGGATTGTAGGCAGAGTATGAGCAGGAGGAGAATAGCCTGTGCAGGCTGCCCAAATGTACAGAGTGTTAAATAAACATACTACATAAACAGTACTGCTAGGAGGTGAATACATCTGAGGTATTAGTGAAATCTTCACAAGAAAAAGGTTTTTTTTCTTTTTTTTTTCCTTTTTTTCCCCCTTTTTTCCCTATGATGTATTGCACAGGAAAGAAAGGACAACGCTGTTGACAAGAGTAATCACAGAATATTAGAATTTGCAAATACACTCAGAATAAGACTACAGAAAAATACTCTTTTACTAAAAATCAAGATGCAGGAGGGGTGCTAGAGACAAATTTGAGTGTTCTGTCACCTGCCTATAACTGGACAATCTCATCAAAAAAGGGTCACTTATGTAGCATATAGCAGAGTTAAAAAGATACTTTGCAAAAATAGCTGTAATCTAAGAAAAATACCTTCAAATAGCAAAAGAATAGACATTTATAAACAGACAGAATTGTAGCAGGGAGTAGAAAGCCTGCAAAGAAGTCATATCATTACATTGAAAACTAAGACATCTTTGATAAATCATAAACAAAAGCTTTAGGTAATCTGAAGACTAGCAATATCTCAAAGCATTTCAGATAGGTAGCATTGAAAAGTCAGTACCGTTATCAATGACAATATGCTATGTAACTTCTCCAGTTATATATATAATGCAACTGGAATGCTCTGAAATAATACCTTTTTTTTTTTTTTTTTTTGTAATAAAAATTAATTCCACTTTATTAAGCCACATGAACCATTCAGCCATTCCATATGGGAGTGGCCTATGTGTATAATACCAGCATAGCATACCAGAGCATACCAGACATGAAATAAGTAGGAGGGCCAAGGATAATGCAGAAAATCCAGTAGTATGATCAACCTTTCAAAAGGCGTCAAGAAAGGCTGATTTTTTTCTTCTGCCCTGCACACTGAGACTAAAGTATTTCCTTGAGAGAAAGGGAAGAGAGTATGAACATGGAAGACCTGTAGAAGATACTTAGCACTGTAAGCTAAAACTGAAAGATATAGAAGTCAGCTAAACTATTGGCTTCTCCTGCTATCTCTAGATCATATACTATTCTAACAACCATCCTTGCATCAAGGATGTCTTGGCACTGGTCTGGCAACAGATGGACATATCAAAATTTATTCAATTACCTGGGTAAGGAGGCCTTAAGAACATAATGCCATAGTGGATACTGGCATTCAGTGAATCTTGCTGCACCTACTGTGTAGTAGTTATAAATTAGTCAATAATTAATGCAGAAACAGGAGGAGAGACATGCAAACACTATGCAATTGGTACTCCCTACAAATTGCAACTAGCCCTGCTGCACCTGCCATGTTTGAGACTGACATTCTTGGCCATTGGAGACAGATGAATGGGATAGGAGGAAGGCTTAGGTTTTTTGCAAATGGCAGTGTGGTTTGCACAGGAGAGAGCACTTTGCCCCCTATTGCCCCCTTGGCAATCCAAGTAATTTGCCAAAAGCAGTATCATACTGACTGAGGGGCCATGGTGAAATCCCCAAATTAACTGATTTCCTAGGAAAAAAAGAAAAGATCTCCAAAACTGATACATCTTAAAACAGTATTGTTTCCTATACCTACTAGAGAATGATGGCTACCAATAAACTTCAAGTTGAATAAAAGCACTAGCCTGTTGGCTACTCCAGTTCCAGATATGTCACAGCTACGGTATGAAACCCAAAGACTATATCTGGTGTATTCTACAACTGCTGTTGCAAATATTTTGTGGGTTTTTTGTTGTTGTTTGATTGGTTGTTTTTTTCAATCCTGCTTCACAAAGAAATGAGATCCCAGTCTGCTCTCACCTGGTATAGCCTACAATGCACCTGGAAGCAGCTACTCCAACCATCTGCCATGGTATCATTCACCAAACTTTAAAGCAGCAGATCTCCAGAGATTTTTTTCATTACATTGATGGGGTATTGATGGAGAAACAACTAATGAAGAAGCAATGCTAAGGAATTGGCAACAGACAATTGTTAGCTTTCTAAATGTTGGATTTCCCATTAAACACTCCAAAGTCAAAGGGCCTATTTGAGAAACAGTTTTAAGCATACAGCAGCAAGATCGATGGACACATATCACAGCTAGACAGATTTCTCAGATAGGAACGATGGACCCCACCATAATAAAGAACAAGCCTTGGGCATTAATGGATATATATTTCTGGTTACAGCCAACTGACCAAACCCATATAGCAAGTGATCTCAAAATGATCATTTTGAGAGGGAGAAGGAACAACAGCAAACTAAGTAGCTGATAGCCCATCCAATACCAGTAGAAACAATCCAAGAAAGTAGAAATGTAAAAGCATTGTCATATGCCAGCGCATGAAAGGACAATATCATGTAGAGTTTGTGACAGAAAGCACCTCAAGAAGTGAGAAGGATGCCATTGGAATTAAGGACTTGGAGGTATGAAGGAGCAGAAAATAACTACATGTCTCTGGAACAAGAGGTCCAGGCTGACTGCCTGAAAATATTATGTCCCCGATTTTATGTTCAAGGTTTCAAAATCCACTGGGAGATGATCAGCTACTGCTATGTGGATCCAAAAAAATGGATCCTGACGTTTATTCAGAAGACATATGTTGGTTCAAGCTCCAGACCAGGAGCAGTTGAGCTTAATAGATCAGCAAATCAACAATGTGAGGAAGACTGAATGCCTTGGGTTGTTGAAGCCCCAGCATATTATGAGTTAAGTGCTCAACTTAAACAATGAGGGTTTTTTACCAATGGGTGTTGTAAAATCACAGCAGGAAACAGGAGATGGTAAACCACTACTTGGCATCTCTCCACAAAAGAAGCTACTACCTGCAAAGGAACTGGAGGCTCAAGTCAGTTTGCAGAAGTAATGACCTTGAAAATAGACTTGGAAAATGCTGAGGAACAGCACTGCCCCTGAGTATACCTATATACAGCCTCATGGATGGTGGCTAATGCAGTGTGGAAATGACTCAAAGAGTGGAATGGCAATAAATGGCAGCAGGGAGCAGTTGAACCTGGGGAAGGGAGAGGAAAGGCATTTCTTTTGGCGCTTGCGTGGATTATGTGTATGTCTGTATGCGAAGGGTTCTGCTGTAGTCAAGTTTGTGCTAATCAGCAGCAAATTGAATTAAGGAAAATTCCCCAAGCTGAGACTGTTTTGCCTGTGTCAACTGTTGGCAAGATGGTACAAACATGATGACTTCCAGAGTATGATTCTGAAAAAAATAAAAGATGGATTCTGGCAACTTGCTACATGACAGTACTGATTAGGATACTATACTGATAGATCTTAAGGAATAAGAATGCCCAGTTGCAGATTTAGGAGCATACCTAAGAAAAAATATCCATTTTGCACAGAACAAAAATGATTACCAGCCAGACATGCAAGCTCATTTGGCATTTGTTTGAACTGTGGGACAAGTGCAAACAGTAGAAAGGAGGATATGCAGCCTCAAAAAATTCTTAATTCAACCTACATCATCAGATCAAGGTTTTTAATTCCAGGAAATACATAGGTGTCAGAAGGTTAATTCTCAGATTTCTGAGAAGTGGTCTATATGCATGGCCGAAAATGTGATGATGAAACTAAAGACTGATTTCTTTTGAGTTCTAACCTATCTGATACGGACTCAGAAAATGAGCAAAAGATTGCAGGAGAATTCAAGTGATTCCGTGTCATCTGGGGATGTGGAAACATAGTGGTTAGCAGTAGACGCATGAAATTCCCCGGAAAGACTGCCCAGAAACTGGTGTCAAAGGAAGGCAAAACAAACAGTGAAGAAACTGGTTTACTTGCCAGTGTTGGATCCAGAAAAACATCCAAAAAGCAGAGAAATGACCAGCATTGTTACAAGAATGCCAAAGTGAAGCATGCAGCCCTGTGCAGCACAGAAACCAAAGACTTAAGATGCAAAACTTAGGTCCAACCATCAAATAGCCAAAAAAGAAAAAAAAAAAGGGAGGGGGGTGGCATGTTGCCGTAGAAAATGGTGAATGTAAGATAAACATAGACTGAGGAGAACAATGGTGAGAGTATCATGGACAACTGCATTGGCTAACAGTATATTAGAGAAAAAATGCCATCTTCTATGACAAAGAGTTTGTCAATTGCGTGATCACGTAACAAGGGTTACATGATCTGATAAGCCCTCAGGCACCACAAGCACTTCTGCAATTAGTCTACTACCAACATTTTTGAATCAGTTATGTCTGATAGGAAATTTTGAAATGTTTTTTTCCCTTTTGAATTCAGAAAAAAAATTACAACATGTCCTGAAATAGAAAACTGTGATTAGCCTGATGAACATCCTACCTGTTTCAAACTGATGGTGAGATCTTTTGCTTTTCCATCCTGTCTATATCATTTTAAACACTAAGCTCCTGAAAAATGCTGCCTTTCTGAAAACAAGCAAAATGAATATTTTAAATAATATCAGAATTTCCCAAATATTAAGAGTTAAGTAATGTGTTATTTGGTGCAGATTCTTTAAGAAGTTTATGCAAACACAGAGGATTGCGAAACTACTGTACTGGATACACCCAGAGCATAATGTCTATACAATAGTAATAGTACAGTAATTAAATTACTCATGTTCTCCTCTGATTTGATTTTTAGGTGACAATGTTACAATTACCCTGTATAATCATTTCTTCAAGACATCTAAGCAGGTGTTCAGTCCACTGTGGATCCCAAGACTGGACACAGTACTCCGAGGATGGCCTTGCCAGTCCTCGCTGATTAGGGGAGGATCCCCACCTTTGACCTTTATATTTTATTTTAAAATGGTGGAAATATTTTCAAAGACTTTTTGTATCTATATATTCATACAAAAGCTAAGTCTACTCAGAGAAATAAGCAAATTTATACTATTTATAGAAAGATACTTGGGTCTAAATTTCAATCCTGCATGCCATCATAAATAATAATCAAATCTGGAACAGTTTACATCTCATTTTAATGTAGGAAGATAATCTAAAATCCTAGTAAAAGAGATAGTTTAGTGAATCAAGAAACTAACATAGCTGATATTTGAAATCAGGCACAATTAATGAAAGTAATTAACCACTGAGTTTAGCAAGGATTGTGATATATTTTTTATTACACTGAATTAAAGATTTAATATCTTCCTAAAACACATGATCTAAAGAAGACCCAAGTTAAAGTGCATCATATGATGAAATTCTATTCCTTTTCTTTACCTGGGAGATGTAAATATAATGATATTTCTCACTTTAAATACCCTAAAAATAATGTAAACATACGTGCAACATCTAATCAGGAAAAGAGTGAACATAAGGAAAATTTTAAAGCCCTGTTGGTGTTGATTGCATGCTATGATATGAGAATATTTATGATAACCTTCATTTCCTTTCTCCTCCCTTCTTATACAACTTTAGGATGGTAATTAAAATTTAGAGTACATCAGAACGGAGAAGTATCCCCTAACTTGGCATATCAGAAACCTCTCTGGAGAACAGTGTTATGTTTTATGTACGCAAGCTGGGAGTTTTATCTTAAATGTGTATAGTATAAACTTTGATTTTGCAGACTTAATAGATGCACATTGTTAGATGTTCTCATATGATATTACTGTTCATAGATACAATGTGAAGTGAAAAATAAGGAGTTAACAGTCTGATTCCACCACCATATTTTAATCAGAATGAGCTTACCATTTCTCTGCATCATTACAGAGCTGATTTAGAGTGTTAATAGGCAGTACATAATGATTTCCTGGGGAAACAGAAGGACCAAAAAAAAAAAAAAGAAAAAAGAAATGATGGTTGGAACATAGTTTACCTGAAAGGGAAATAGAGGGTTAGAAAGAAGACAGAAAAATATGGTTAGTTTTTTCTAATGCAAATTTTTAAATGTTAAAAATAATTTTAATTGCCCTAGCATTGCATGAACATTATTGGATTAGTCATTAATTCAAGCTGGCAGCAGGTTTTTAATACCTTTGCTACTTTGCTGAGTGAGGAAACAGATCATTTTAATGGATGCTTAAAGCCTCAAGATGTATCTCATACTGGAAAAGCTTCAATATAAAACTGGCAGAACTACAATGGCTTCCTAATTTTATTCAGAAATCTCTCATTACTACCAATACTTTATGTAGATACCTCTCACAAAAGACAGTTTTTGTTTAAAGCACAATGAGAATGAAAAGTTTGGCCCCATTTGTGCTTGGTCTGCTTCCCGTTCCTCACTTCCTATACCAAGGTTATAGTATGAGAGTGGATCATGTAGCAATTTCCTATTTCTGTCCAATCTGTGATGAAACTTATGAATATTTTGAAAACTAGAAATTTAATAAATAATTCTAAGTTAATGGATTCTCACTGGAATATGTTTTTCTCTTCAAGGTTGAACTGAACAGGACTGAGTCTCAAAAGCAAACAGAAAAACTAGTCTAATTATTTTAACTTTAATTTGATGTCTTCCAGATATGATTGCTAATGTTCATTTTATTTATGCAATGAACTTCTCCATAGCAATGTGAGAAGACTAGGCCTGGTTACAGATTTAAGTGCATGGGAATCTTTGACAACATCTAAATTACAAATCAGAGAGTCCTTTGCCTTTCTGAGCAGAGTTTCCCTAACTAGCTCCAAAAGAGCTGATATGTCTGTAGGACCATAACAAGTTACATGCACAGTTCCAGAAATGTACAATTTTGTTAGTTCAGAACTCCATGTATGTGGGAAGAAATATGCTATACAGTGTAGCACCAAGGGCAAGTATATCCTGGGATATCAGAGCGTACAAAGCCCTACTAGACATAAGCATCTTAACAACTTTTTTCAACATGTAGTATGTTTTACAGAGTCTCAGCTCACAAAGTCACAAAAATCTCAGCATTTTACTAAGCAAATAAATAACTGAACAAACAATATTCTTACTCTTAAGTATCTGGGCAGCTCCTTTGCTAGGAAATGTGTCTCTATCTTAACAGCAGCCAATATAATAACAAAACCTTTTCCCAGTGCTCCAACACTAACAACCATCAATTAATCTTTTAAATCCACAGGGAAAAAAAGACCAAAAAAATAGGGAAGGTAAATAAATAAATAATCAATTAAATGAAATAAAACATTCTGGTGTTCTTTTTCACTTTAATTATATAGAGTCTTCACTAGAAAAATCTTCACTTGCCAGCATTTGACAAACATTAAAAATAGCATTAAATATGCTATTTGCAGCCAAAGAGATACAAGCCAGGCTAGGTCTATTGAGTTGCTATATTGCTGCTGCAGAAATCCAGTCATTTTTTTAATATATGTAAAGGCAAGAAAAAGATAAAAAGTTTGTGAGAGTTAGTCTCAATTGCAACTTAAAAATAAGGAAATTACAAGTATAGTGTGCAGACTTATCTGTCACTTCCAGACTTGATAACTGCTACCCATTCCTATGAGCAGAGTAATAGGAGTCTGCTATTGGCTCCATTAAGTTTTTGCAGGCAAATTCTGTGTATAAAACAAATTATCTCTGGGCTCATCTGTAATTAGCTGGAGAAAATGTTCTACCCCTAAATTTGAATCATGCTAAGCGATAGCTCTTTTTCCTTCAGTCTGTAAATTTGAAGAGGAAATCCAGCAATGTTTTTGGATCCTGAGCCAACTGGTTAATCTCCATAAAGAAATGTATTTTTTTATGGAGATTATATGATCCCTTTCCCAGTCATTGCAGTTGCTTTGGGATAGTTTGAGAAGACTTATTACTCAAGATGTGGTTTCTAGATTGTCTAATACTTCAATTATGGTGTCAGGAATCAAGGGTCTTAATTCTGTATTTTAGATTATAGCCTGGTAGGTCTTACATATTAAATCTTTATGCAGCTAGGGCTGAATCCAGTTCATTTAGCTGAGGTAACTAACATCTTCATTTTAGGTATCTAATGAAGCAGTATCCTAGTAAAAGAATGACATTTCTCTCCAGAGCAGAGGTGTATTCGTCCAAGGTTAAACGCTTGAATAAGGTAGATATTATCTCACCTTTCAGGGCTTCAGAGGCATCTACTCTCTTCATTGACCAGATAGGAGATGTAGGCATTACTTTAGAGGATCAGTTTCTTTTTTTTTACAGGTAAAATGGAAGCCAGATTGGGCTTTACCCTGGGGATATAATGGGTCTTGCCTGCAAAGCTTGGTTTTACCTTTACATTTTCTATTTTTATTTCACGCTTTTTTTTTCAATCCTCAAAAACATTCAGTCACCCTTACAAGATATTAAGTGTTTAAGCAGCTTACCACTTTTATGCCATCAATCCATTTTATTAGCACATTGACGTTTTCTCTGCCATGTCTCTCAAGAAATATTTAAATAATATCAGATCTTCATGGAACTCCACCAGTAACTTTCTTCTGTCAAGGCAAATCTCCTTTCATTTCAGTTCTTTCCCATGTTTCATTGGTCAGGTTCTTACCTCTTGTACAGTTCTGGTAATACTCATATTCCTCAGCTTAATGACCAGCCCATGTGGTACTGCATCAATTTCATTTAGTAAAGACCAGATTAGATCTGCTGCATTTCTCTAAATGGCTTAGGAACAAAGACAACATAATCTATTATATTAGATCAGACTACAAATTAAATCTTAGCAAAGTTTTACATAAAGAGATGATAGTTTTGAGATATTAATCAAAAAAAGAGAAGTAATATTCTCAGAATTCATCCAGAGCCCAAAATAAAAGAGTTCTTATTAGATGAAGAGAAACCAAAGCAACACTATCTAGAAAAATCAGTTGGTAAAAAATAGTCCTGTGAAAATGGCAGTTATTAACTGAACTAAATGATCTGATATTTAGGTACCAATCAGCTGGTACCCTGCTCCCTTGGCAACTGCAAATACTACTCTACAATATAGTATGATGTTTTATTTCTCTCCTCCTCAGTTCTTTCTTCCTGACAATGTGATGAATGATATTGGTGTTGGAAGTTATTAGGTCACTAAAGTTAGAGCACAAACTCATTTTTATGACAGCACTAAGATATTACTCTGCCTCTTCCTAGGTAATGAAAAGAGTCTTTTTGAAGTTGCAACTTTTTCTACATGCACCAAAATGATTTCTCTGGTCTCTTAAAAGAGAAATTGCTTTGTAATACACATCACATCCATGTGTCATATCTGACATCAATAAGCTTTTATATGTTTCCTTCTAGGTGCTAATGTCACTGCCTGAAATACAGCACTGGTTCAAAGGAAAGGAATAACCTGGGAAATACAGATGATACATTGAAGGCTCCTGTGATTCACTGGAAGAGAAATACTGTACTGGGTGAAGCTGATGAACATGTTCTATATACTGCTTTCCAGACAAGACAGAGTATACTTTCTCATCTCCTATGAGTAGAGAAAGATGAAAGATGAGTACACTAGCATGTAATAATCCTTATCAGGCAGCAAAATCAAAAATGGGCATGACCAAGAGCAGTTTATCACATTATGAATGTCAGATTAGACCACTTTGTGATTATCGTGTAGTATATGTAGAACTATGTTCTGCCTACAGTAGATTCTCCCAGCATTACTGTGGTAAAGGATGAAGAAGTAAGAAGTGCCCTCTAAAGGGAACATCTGAAGTACTGTTGAGAAAGCTGTAGAAAGCAATTTAATGGAGAAAGTGAATGGTCATTAACACCTATTTTCATATGAAACTCACAACTACTCTATTTCAATAGTGGCATTTCATTTTAGTGGTTTTGTGAGCATTCAGTATTTTGGAGGACTGTGCCGAAGAGGTTTCTTTCAGAAAAATAATGCTGATTTGATTTTGTGAGAGCCATGGTGAACAGATGATGTCTCCAGAAAAGATGTCCTATGCATCCATTTTAGTCATAACCTAGAGCAGGACCTGTGTGCTTTATAGCACTGATTTTTTTAACATTTGAATGCCTTCTTACCAACTTTAAAAATTTTGTCATTTGTATATGATTCAATACTCAAAATCTGAGTCCAATTGAAATTAGCTGGACTTCTACCTGAAATAAAAAATATATGGAAATCTTGGATTCTCCAGTTATTTTAAGGATTGAACTTCATCATGCAAAGTGATAAGATACTTTTAGGATTTTTAGAAGTTAAATATGGCACTATTACTAATGATTTTCTTACTTGATATATTTTTAAAGGCTGCAATACTCTACCTTACCTGAAGTATTTGAATATAATTTTATAAGCTGCATGAAATTTGAATTTCTCTTTAAATAGGGATTTCTGTCCTTCCAAGCACACACTTAGAAGCAGAGATATCATCCCTGTAGTAAGTTGCACAGGCACAGGAAACTTCCAGAAGACTGAGATGCTTTCCTTTAAGTCTTGTTTTTGTTTGTCTCATTTCTTCCCTATTCTCTGTTTTCTATCCTATTTTCTCCAGAATCTGCTTTAATTTCCAGACCTCTGAAAAACATGAGCCAACTGCTAAAAAAAAAAAAAAAAAGAAAAAAGAAAAGTGTGCTGAAAAAGTATTTTCTGTTTCACACATTTCAGACCCCACTGCTATATCCTCAGTTTCAGCTTGGAAATAATGATCTCATCATAACTAATTTTAAGGCCTAGATTTAAATCTAACTCTATGAAATGGAATGAGTTTTACATCTCTTGCCCCAAAGAAACAAAACTATGCCTAGGAAAGGGAAAATTAAGTTTCAAATGTCTAAGAATATTAGATTTTCAAATGGAAAGAAATTTCTTAAGTACTCTTTGAGTGTTGATATGGTTCCTCCAGGACTGTCTACGTTTAAGAAACCTGTTAACAAGAAGGTCTTATCACAGCCTGCAGACAGAGTGTCTCCAGCTCTTTCTTTTTTTAGCTTAGCAACAGGTAAGTGTAAAGATATTGTGATCCTTGCAGATCCATACAGTGTTAGTGGAGGGTTGTGCTGCTGTTCCCTGAAGAAGTGCTAATGAGGGAAGAAAGAGGGCACCTTTGGTTTGTCAGACTGATTTGTCCTAACTCATGGCTATTGCCCAAGTCAGGACAAAGCAAACAGCCAGCAGGCTCTCAAGGAACTGAGAGCATCATCTGCGTGGTCTCTTTGCCGCTGCCCATGCTCTCGTAGGCGAGTCAGAAGAGAGCCATAAGGGGCCTGGCTCTGCTGGCTGGCACCAGCGATGCCAGCTGGAGCTGCTGCTCACCTGCTGCTGGGTGCCAGACATGGCCAGTGCTGCCGCAGAGGCCAAAGGGAGCCAGCCGGGTGGCTGCCAGTCTCAGCAGGGCCGAGAAAGACTAAGCTGAAGGTTGAGCCTTATATCTGCGTACTTCAGTGTTCACCAGTTGGCTCTCTGGCTTCCAACTACTATAATGTTTAACTCCAGGGAAAGGATTTCCACAAAACGAATGTAAAACAGCTTTTGAAATTATCTCAACTTTTTACATCAGCTGTTTAGGAAATGAGACATAGGAAATGAGACCAGAAAACACACTGGAATCCCTCAGGCTCCACAGATTGGTAGTTCTTGAAATAGCAAAGTATCAGTGAACAACAAACAAACATTTTCTCGTGTGAAAGCTGCATTATAAAAGCACTCCATAGCTCATTGTGCAAAAATAAACAGATTAGTGCCCCATGCAACTGATGTTTCGTACAGTCTGGGCATTGACATAACAAGCTTATGAAGTTGGGGCCAGGCCAATTCTGATTCCAGGAACACAGCAAGAGATTGATTAAAGTGGGCTTTATACCATCTGTGGTCAGGTTATGCTTGGGGTAGTTCATATATCTGCAAGAGCAGCAATAAATATGCCAGTAAAGACAACAGGTTTTCATGAACTGAGAAAAGAAATAGAAGGCAACCAGGAAGATGGCTGCTGCCTGTCAGTGAGGATTCGTGGAGAATGACTGTCTCCCTGTCACCTGTGAGGAAAGATTGCCTGTAAGAGAAAGCAGGTGCTGGAAGATGCTCCCTCCATGGTAGATTTATGATTCAAATTCAAATTCATTGTAATATTTATTCAATTAAATTTGGTATAGGCATTTTGGCAGAAATTCAAAGTCTACATTAGCAAGACAGCAGCAAAATATATATCTGAGAATGACTGGCTCTATTAATTGATTGAAAGTAAAAGCCAAATTATCACCATGGCATAAATGTGCGCAGTTTAATTGGTATCAGTGGTACATATTTATGCCAGGTGTAAGTCTTACCATAAAAGAGTCAAGAAGAGCAAAGCGCTGTCCTTCCCACACCTTTGGCTAACCAAATAGCTATCAACCCCACCACAAGCATTGCTTGACTCCATATACAGACCATTTCTGATCTATCCACATCATAGACCTTGTGCCAGCTCCTACTGTGGGAGGCTTGGCAGGGAGCGCCATTAAGATCTGAATTATCAGCACACATAATCACCAATGTCAGTTGTTCAACGTGCAGCAGTTATGTCAAAGGAGAAAGCAGACAATATATTTTGTGATTAATCTCCTGTTTAATGTTTTGTTATCTTAAGCACCTAATTGGCACCAGAAAAGATTTGCTAGTCTCTTTAAGCATTATAAAATTTAACTCAAAAAGTTGGAATAATTACAGGAAAAGCTTTCCACATTTAAAGTAAGAGGAGAAGGAGATAACTTAAAACATTAAAGCATATGATTTAGGCAGGAAAATTAATATTATGGATCTTAGGTTCTCAGATCCATTTAGTGATTGGGATAGAATTTTGTTGCCACCTTGCTTGGTATTTGATAAATAGGTTTTCACAATGGATTGCATGTAAATTTATAGCAATAAAAACAAAAGGAGGATTTGTAGTAGCAATGTATCTTCCTGGATTTCCCAGGCATATTCAAAGACTGTTGAATATATTGTGGAACAATATTTTATTTTTAAAGGGCAGCAAATACATTCTACTCTATTATTAATATCTAATTAATGCTATCATTTAACTTTTCTACTACTGAATTCTATACATTTTCTATCAGAGTTTGCTGGGACCTCAAGGTTCTTGTTAAATAATGCTGTTCCATTATATTCAATAGAAGTATGGGATTAAGGCTGTTACGCAGACAAACCAAGCAGATGTCATCTTCTGACATTGTCTTTTAGAAATTATTCCATTCTAAAATAAGTTTAACAATTCTACTCCTGCTATGAACATCTTTTCTTACCTCCCCTTCTTCCAGCAAAGTATTTTTTAAGTATGTAATAGAAAAGGCAATAGAGAAGATGTAGACTATAGGCTACTCCTTAATAAAATTATTGGTCTCCTTCTTAAGGACATTCACATACTTGATTACTTAATAATTTTAAGCTTCACTACTTTTTGGACTTGCTTTATGTAATTTTTTATGGTCAGTATAGCTCTGCAAATGTTATGGATTCATCTACTCTTTTGTGATTAATACTCATAGCCACAGGCTCTTATTAGCTTTACCCATGTGCGACTTTTCAGCATAGTCACAGGCAATTTCTAGTCATTTTTTTTTTCTGGATTTCATAATTAGGCTCCTTTGCCACCACTTCTGGAGCATAAATGAAGCCATCTGCCATTTTGAGGGGACTGTGTCCTTTTTGTGGTCTAATTCCAAGAAATCTTTCTGAGAACACTAAGCTGTATCACTTGGTTTGGAAAGTATTCCTTTTACATATTAGAAGGATCAGCTTTGTGGTCTCATACAGATAGATTCTTTTCAATTATTTAAGTTATTTAGAAGCTACATTTTAAACACACTATTTGACTTTGCCATATCTTTCAGGCCCCTTCTATCTCGAACCCTGAATTAATTGGTTCCAAAGAACCCTGAGTTTGGACTCTCTATAAACAGAATGTTTTCCAAAACATACCAAGAATCAGAATGGCTGCTTTATTTGGAATCTAAAACCAGGGTTATTCCAGATTTATTCAGCTATATAAATGAAAGAAAAATATCAAATAAGAAGCCAGGTTTGCAGGGAAGAGCCATTTGTGGCTTAAAGAGCATGAAAGACCAATGTGACAATACTATGTGAATGGTGTAGACTCCCAAATGTGGCTTCAAGGCTTGTCACTGGCTTGCTATGCATGTTTCCTAGGGTTAGCACCACTATGGGATACTCTGAATGCTGAGGTCCTGAGCACCAGGTATACAACCAACAATTTTGATCAGAGTGCAACATTTCTCTAAACTATTTATTCGGAGGTTTAGGAACTGGAGAGTGGAGTTTAGAATAGTCACTGCAGTGGATGGGAAACTGCTGACATTCAGCAGTGGGAGCAGCTGAAGAGACACAGACACGGAAATTCCTGCTCTTTGAAAGTTTCATATAATTATGTTGGTATAATTATACATAAGTAGAACCTAGACTTAGTGATTTTAAAGAGGATGGAAGATGAAAGTGTGGTAATTCTTGTATAGCAGTTTAATACCTACAAAACTTCCCTAGGGAGCAGGAATTAAAGATCAAGCACTCTCTTTAGCCTAAGGGAGTAAACAGGTCCATGGAGTTGTCCTCGCAACTATCCTTTTATATGGAGGCTTCTGTTCAAGTAGTTGTACAGTCCCAGGCAGAAAAGTGCACAGCCTTTATAGAAATCTCTAAATACTCTTTGATAATGTAAAACTCTTTGAGTTTTACAAAGACTTAGAGCTTGGCCAAGTGTGTGTTTACTTTCACAGGACAGACAAAGGCATGGTGCATCATATGAAAAGCATCTCCAGAAATATTTCAGTTTCTGCCTCAGTTATGTTTATTGTGTGCCTCATATTGTGAGAAATAGTCATCAGTTCATTTCTAAATAGGGGATAAGTTATTTCTTCATAGAAATTCAGACTAAGGCACATCTCAGGTAAGAAAAACTGCAGTTCAATTGCTGAAATCAAGAAAAAAGGATTGCAGTAAAAATAAAAAATTATAAGGGAATAATATCATTAATTAAAATTTTTATTATTAAAAGAGTCTGCTGGGACTTGCATTTTACTTGCAAAGAGATCTTGGAAAATCAGTCACAAACAGCTGCTTAGTGGTATCTAATTACATTATCAGAATACACTTGTCACTGAGATTATATGATGCTGTAAGTGCAATAATAAATAATATCGGAAAAGGATTTGCTGAAGAAATTCCAAAGGCTGAATCGTCATTTTTGTTAAAATAATTACATTGGGAAGAGTTTCAAAATTAAGGGAAGAGCTATTCACTTCACCACATAGAAAGGATTAAACGGTGGGAGTAGAATATTGCAATATGGAGTTTGGCCCGTCCTCAGCATAGAGGAGAATATGTAAGTACTTCTTAGCTCAGCGATTTATTTCAGAGTATTTTGTATATGGAATATCAATGTTATTCATTTTAATTGTTCCCCTAAGTAACATCTATTTGAGGGCCATTTTTCAAATGCAAGAGTTCATAGATTTAATTTCTTTTTATTTACATGATCAACTGCCAAAATTGAGAAACAAAGCCAAGTCTAAATCTTAACCAAACTTTTTCAATAGGTTAAAAAAAAAAAATGATGCTGCTTGTAAGAG
>JAVCKT010004585.1:0-17009 GCA_032273925.1 Rhynchotus rufescens
TCTTCTCTTGTCTTCTCTTGTCTTCTCTTGTCTTCTCTTGTCTTCTCTTGTCTTCTCTTTTCCTACTATGAAAATATTCTAGTATTTCATATACTATGAAAATATTCATAGTAAAAATGAGGATATAAGAATAAAGTCCCTTAGTTATGAGAAATTCTCCTTGGTTGAGCCTAACAGTGTCTCAGGGGAGAGATGCACATCTATCACTAGAATTAAAAACTAATAAATGACAAAAAGCCAAACATGAGACACAGCAAGCAAAAAAGTGTCTATTCGACTGACACTCCTCAAAAATGCACAGTCTGGAAAGAGAAAGAAAGTTCTACAAAAATATTGGTATGTCTAATGCGTGCCCCAGTTTGGTGATGTTCTCAGGGACATTGTACCTGCCCTGCTCTGGCCTTTGGCTGCTGTTCAGCACCAGCCCCTTGGCTGATGGGCAGGACGCATGGTGGGACTGCCCCGTGTCACCGTTGTCCTCTCTGGGCTGTGCAATGGGGTCACTCAAGCCTGGGGCATGCAGGCTGTGAGGTTTCGTGCCACTTTTCTGGAAAGGAGGCCACTTTTCTGAAAATTCACCTTTAGGATAAGACAGTGAAGCAGAGCACATGCTCGTGGCAAGCTACACATATCAGCATTTCTTCAAACACTGAGAACTAAATCAGTGAAAAAAAATACAAAGAGCATGAGTCATATTTGCTACAGCTTCGAGCAAGACAGACCAATGCACCTAGAATCAGGAAAACTTTAAAGTAGAAAAGCATTAAAAACCAGGAACAGCCTAAGGCCCATTTCCATGTTTATAATATTATAATTAATTTACCTTAACATTCAGACCTGTTGAAATTAATGGGATGCTCACTACTGACTGTTCAAGGATTAGGACATGTCTCTGAATTTGCAGGTTTTACTTTTGCTGCCCTTTTTTTAGCCAATTTATGGATTTTTTTTTTAACAGTAACAATAACAAAGTAATATGGAATGAGGAGGAGAGTGACACACAGGGATGCAAAGCCTTGTGTAATGCGTTTGATTAGTGCAATTAAAGAAGAGTGCTGTTTGCTTTTCTATAGCACAAAGGAAAAAAACAAAATCAAACATTCTTGAGTTCTCTTCTGCTTATGGAACCATCCCAAAGATTCCCTTGTCCGTTTTCTAGATTTCTTCCAGAAATGCCTTTCTCAAGTGGTGATTATCCATACTTTCACAGTAGACATGGTGGAGGCCACTGCTAGAATCAAAAAATTAACCCTCCCAAATGCTTTCTTTTATCTTTGTTTGTAAATATGAGGCAAAAAGAAGTCTTTATTTCCATCTACAATATCCAAGAGTCAAAGGCTATAAACAAAAATCTCCTCCACTAAGCACAGTCAACTGAATTTTGATTTTGTACTCTGGGCTCTTGGTCGGAACTAAATATAAGAAGAAGTCACATTTCCTGGGGAAGAAGAAAAGAAAAAGGGTCGAAGGGACTTGCCAACGAGTGTTCACACGACTCTCAGTTATGGTAGCAGTACAGACCCGGTTCTGACTCGTAGCTCTAAGGAGGCAGTGATGGATGATGCTGTGGTGTGAAGGTTGAGCAGTGATAAATGAGGCAGCCATGCTGAGCACACACAGGGCAGCATGGCAGTTTTATAACACATCATAAAACAACACGGGCTACTGCTTTGATAGACAAAGCGCATGGAGAGGAGGGAGGAAATATCAGCTGTCTGCGATAAAGCACATTGGAAAGGTCTGTTTGGCAACTGAGCATGAACAGGAACATCTTTGCTAGTGCCTCTGTTGGGAAAGTGAGCACAGCCATTCAGTGGTAACTACTGTTCTTGCTTTTGATTTGTGGGTGCTTGTTGAGTGACTGGAAGTGAAGAACACTAGGCGATATGAGAGAAGACCTTTGAGGTTTTCTCAAGTCTTTTTTTGAGCCTTGGTTTCAGAAATATAGTATAGTGGGACATTTAGAAAATACAATTTGCTCTTGGACTTTGGAACTGAATAGATGTCAAGATAGGATAACACAAAACTTAGAGAGATTAGCTACAGGGTCTGGATTCACATTTGTGATCTGTCCTTTGACTGGGTTTTCTGTATTGAAGATAAGGCCCCTCAAGCTTATGTCAATACACACACATGGGAGAGCAGCCAGCTGGCACTTTCAGATTCACAGGTGGCTGCATTTCGTGATGAAGCTGTTCTTCAAAAGCAACCAGGAGTTTGTTCTCACTGAGATGGGGAAGTGGTGTGGGCAGTAGGAATCATGAGGTAAAGAGTAGCTGAAGAGTATGGAGATGAAATCATATTAATGGGCCTTGGTTAATGCTCATTTTACTGTCTTGGCTGTTAACTTTTGATGGCAAAGAGTGGCATGATAGACAAAGAGGCCTCACATGGTGAGAGTACCTCATCAAGTAGAGATTCAAAGCTCCAAAGCATGCACTTAACTTCAATCTGCTGTCTTAAATTCAGAACAAACACTGATTACTTTATAATGGAATGCAAAAAATAAAGATAAAATCTCAGATATACAGAGAGTGGAGAGGGGAAATGGGAAGAAGGACAGGGTTTGCTAATTCTCACTGCCAAGCTCAAGTCAGTGAGAGGCAGACACACTCTGTAGGTCTGGAGCCCAGCCATTCCTTGAAAATACTGGAAGAGGAGGTTCTTTCTGCCTAACGTCATTGTCTAAATGTTGGTGGGACCAGACCTCCTTCTTTGGCCTCCAGAAGTACCTTGCACACCCACTAACTATGCAGGAAACTAAAGGAAGTATTTGAGAAGAAGATAGTTCTCTTGAGAGATTGGTGGAAACCACAGTCAGAGAAGCTAGATCTAATGCATACAGTAAGGGAGGGATTTAGGTTAGGATGAGAGTTACCATATCTAGCCTTAGCTGCCCAAAATATCAAGACTAAGCCTGATGTGACTGATAGAAGGAGATATGAATCTCCAAGTGGCTATTCATTTCTCAGTTGTTGCAAACCATTTTCCTTAGGAACACCACCCTGAAATTCATCCATATCTATCATTTTTCACAGTCACACTCCACCTCCAAGTAGTGACTACCACTCCATGGTGGGTACATTACCCAAGGGTGCATATAAATAATATGCAGTTCTCCTGCATATTACTGAATTTAATTGTGTGAGCAGCACCTCAAAAACAAACAAAATTAAGCTCATGCTCAGGTGTTGCATTATCAATCATATGAAGGTCCTAAATTATAGATACAGTATGAAAACTATGTAAATAAATAGGTTCATGCAATATTGAGGTTCTATTCTGAGCACAATAAAATTCTAGAGCTCATCATCTTCATATTAATATTTGTTACTTTTTTGATACATATGTGGCAACACATTTATCTCACAAAATACAACAGGTAGGACATCTACCATCTTTAGATTTCGCTTAAAGGTGTGGATCAATGAAACACAAAAAACTAGCCAAGTTTCAAGGATAAGAGAAAAAAAAAGCTCAAATGTTTATATGGATTTGTTTATCTGTTACAAAACTGCCAACTCAACAGTAATCTTGGATTAAAGTCAAAAGGCAGACAGCCTACAAGGCAACTGTGCAATTCCATTTGCCCCCACAAAGGTTGTGTATCTTTAAAAAGGACTCACCCTTTATTCATTTGAATGACTCAATTTATATTATTTGATTAAGTTTATCCCATGCAATGGGATATATAGATGACCTAGAATATCCCTAGAATATAAATCTTTTTTTTTTTCTTTCATCCCTATCTTCCTTTTTTTTTCCTATAAATGTACGTATCACTGAAGTCCAGCCTGAAAAGAGCAAATAGATGGTTTGTACAAGAGAGGTCTTCACCAAAGAGAAAGCAGTGCTGGGTCAGTCTGAAGCCATATGGCACCAAAGAGCAATCCACCAGGAATGGGAGCACTAATGATCTATGTGTTCTAGTGTATTTATACCAGTGTAGAATGTGCCTGTTCTGTTGTTTAGGCTGAGGTTAAGATTTAGATCTAAATTCAAAGGATCAGATATAGGTGCCAAGTTTAGAAATGAGAAGAGTTGTCTTCCAGGCACTATGGGCTGTACTAAGCACATATCCACTGACAACTAAAAACCTTGGGATGATGAGTCTGTGGGGAGACACTTACCCTGAAGAGTCTGACCTTCCTGCTGAATCCTACTCCAGCCACCCATAGCAGTGTTGTTAGAGGGAAGCGTGTCCCAGAGCCAAGTCGCTACTGCCAAAGAACCTTTGAAGAACTCCCTGTCCTGCTTCTTATCAACTTACTGCTCTTTAACCCTCAAATTTGGATTGCACATTCAAGGTGATCATTTCATCATAGATAGGCCAAATAGAAGGACAAATAATGGGAGGTTGGACATTTCTAAGAAAGGAACATCTTTCATGTGTGATGAAACTTCTGTACTCACTGTGAAATTCTGCCATGTACTTTAGAGAAAGGATTGGGAATTTGCCCCAAAGGAAGAAAAGGAGGAGGTGTATTTTCCTCTGATCTTTTTTATAGCTATCACCTCATTTTGCCCCAGTGTCTTAAGGAACATATTTTGGAGATGCTCAGTGGTCTTTGCAGAGCTGAACATCACATTTTCCTGCAGACTTATTCACTGACCTTACATCATCTCAGGGCTGGGATGGACTCTTCACAGAATGGACTCCATCATGCACTCAGTCATGTCCTAAAGACAATTAAAAGACTCCTGGTGTTTTACATTGAACATGTCAAAGCTGTAAAAACAAGGTATTAGGTAAATCCCTTGTTATGATAACATCAGAAATGTTACCTGCTATTCTGTCCAGAAGAGTCCTGCCACGTTCAGTGCACAAGGTGGTCAAGACCTTGAGGGCAAACCTCAAGGTGCAGTCATGGAAGATGCCAACTGCTGGACTCTTGTCTCATTTGATACTGAATTTATAAATCACATAAGCTGAGAGGGGAGGCAAAAAAAAAGGTAAAACAGCCTTCTGCTTTTGCCCTTGTCTTTCACTGCTCCTGTTTGGTAATGGGTGAGTCACATAACCAAAACCCTTCACAGACAGCATTCCTCCTCTCCACATGCTCCACATGCTCCCTATTTTCTTGGGAGAAAGAAATTTGGGAGTTGGGAGAAGCAACTGCGTAAACAGGGTCTGAGTTTCAGATTCACTGCAGCCAGCTGGAGGAAAGAGAAGGAGTGTTTCAGACCTATGACCCTGTGTAATACCTGCTACTGAAAATCACATTTCTCAATGTGAGAGAAATTGAGTGTCCTCAAAAATGAGTGTCCTTCTCTGGTAATCTTTCTATGCCTCAAATTGTCCTTTGTAAAATGGGGATATTTTTTTCCTCCATAAGGTGTGGTAAGATGGTTGTTCTGAAGTACCCCAGTGACATAGAAGCAATTCTGAAAGAAAAGGCCACACAAAAATGAACTTTCAGTGTTGGCATTTAAATAAGATGCAGTAAATAATTTTTGAAGAAATACTTGTTTTATAAAAGATAAAATCAAACAAGGAACTGTTTGATGATGAGTAAAGTCTATTAAAAGCTATATTATAAACCAACAGAAAAAGAATTATGATTGAATAGGATGAATCCTGCCAAGATTCTTGCATCTTAACATTTCAAGGATGTTTTGCCACAAGTGACATTTTAAACAGTCTGATGAAACCTTGATTTCACTTCAAGCCAAAGGAAAAGCAATTGCTGGCTTTAATTGACCCAAGCTTTCATATGAACATCTATTTTTATTAATAAGTAGATTTGCACATTCTATACCCAAAGAAACGTGAGGAAGGAGGAATCTATATAGGAATTGCTGGGACACATCTTTAGGCTGCTTACTCCTGTTGTGTTCCACATGGCCAACACCCAGTGCTTCAAACAAGGAGTCTCCTGGCCAAAAGCTGAGTACACCTAAGAAGCAGTTTTTCCTGGCTCTAGAATAGTGTGTTGCTTGGCTGGCTGATGAGCTTGGTTTTAGCCAAAGAAGAAATCCAAACCCAAGCCTAGGCAGAATATGTTTGGTGTGATGCAAAGAATTTCATTGCATTCATTTGGACCTCAAAAATACAGCAAGAAATAAAAATGGTTCTTGAGAATGAGGATATCAGTCCTTCTGATTCACAGCTAAATAAAGGAAATTCTGATGTGTTGTTTATAGGGGATAGGTTTGCAAGGCTAAGGGACCTCTGAACTACCTTGACCAAGAAAGACAAAGCAAGACAGGCCATGTGCTCACCTGGATCTATAAATCAACCTTGTAAGAAAATTTGGGGAGTATCTGTCACAAGTGTATTGTATATTGTACTTTATTGACCTCTTACAGGTACTCCATGTCTAAATCCATCATAATCTGCTCTTTGGCAGACTGTAGTAGTGGATGAGCTGAACTTCAGCATTGCCTCTATCCAAACTGTGGCAGTGCAACCATATCAATGGCAGCTCGTGTTTAGGCAGCTCTTGTACTGCTCTTGGTTTGTCCTGGTTGCACACCATCAGGTCTGTGGATCTGGGATTATGTTAGGAGAACTCTATTCTCTACAGATCTTGTTGCCTCTTCTCTCTACTGCCCATCAGACATCCAGTTCTGCATCCGTCCCGCTGTGCACTTCTCTACCTATACTGTCCCTCATGGAATCAGGCACTTTTCCTTAGGATATTCAGACACTCTGTGCGATTTTTCCCCCGCTTATCTTCTGAGAGGCATTGAAATCTCCTGTTGTATGTTTTATTTTGATCAGCTTCACTGCAGTAAATTTTACACCTGCTAGTTCCCTTTTTTTTTTTTTTTTTTTTGTATTCTGAGGAGTTAGTTCAAGTTTTCCTAATAAGACAGTGTCTTCACTGGTTCAGGATGTTCTTTGGGTTTAGGATAAGGAGAGCCATCACGGCTGTGTGTCCTATATCCTCTCCATGATAAGAGATTTAGACAGCTCCGGACATCAACGAATATGTTCAGCTTCTAGAAATTATGTGTGGAATAGAAATTGTTGTAATTAATTTAAAGAATATATATATATTTTTGTTCTTTCTGCCATGCTGATAGTGGTCACCTTTCCAAATTCTGCCTAACAAGTAGAGCATTATGCAACTTACTGTTGTTACTTCTTAATGCAAACTTGAGAAAACCAGGTAGCTCAGAACTGTAGGAACTAAGACCTCAAAAAAAAGGAAATCCTGAAACATTCACCATGTCTGCCAAAGTCGGCAATATCAGAAGCATGATGAAGCTCACCAGCATTTTGCTGCTGTTACCAGACCATCCTGTCCACACTGTCTTACAAGGTGTCCTCTTGTGAGGTGTTCTCACAGAATCCAGCAGTCAGCTCCATGTTACACTTGAGGGTGCTCCCATCTGTGACATGACTACCTTAGTTTGCAGGTATCATAATTTTGGGGTTTTTTTAATACATACTTCAGAAGTTTCTGGCAACATAATAAACTGAGTTTAAAGTTGATATGCCTGGTAACAGAGCATGAAGCACAAAACTTGTAACTATGATAAGAAAGCCATTAGTTTATTCTCAGGAGTTTTTGTCTGCTAAAAACAGTTTCTGTTTAAAGGAAAAATTAAAAGCCAACAAACTGCAGCATAGTTCAAAATGTAGTTCCATCTCTTTCAAATTCTTTTGCCTTTGATAAGTAGATTTACGTGGATTTTTTTTAAATAAAACCCCAAAGTATTTTAAATGATCTAACTAAATCAGGGCAGGATGCACGGAAGACACTTTCTCAACAACTTAAACATTTCCATTTTGATCCAGGTAAATCAGTTCCTAGGCAACTTTAGGTGACATTGAATAAGAAGATACCTTTGAGTAGTTCTCTTGTGCTGCAGACATTTACACGTAGTGATAGGAAAGCCAAATGTCAATAGTTTGTTAAGTTAGTGTCTACCACGCACGTGTAGCTGCAGCAATGATTAAATAAATCAAGATGGCAAAGAATGTAATTGAAACCTTATGGATACTAACAGAATATTTCTAAATTTAGTAGAACTATGATAAACAATTCAATCAATTATTGTAATGTGTCTAATAGTTTGTAGCTCAGAGGGGGAGGAAATCAATGTACCATGATTTTTTTTTAAATGCATTTTCCTGCCCAAGTATAATATACACTTCCCAGCTCAGCAGATAATATTTGTCTGACTCTGTATGGACCAGAGGAAAATCATTTGCAGAAGATTTGAAAAGTCTGCACACAGGCAAATTATTGCTGAATTTCTTCTCCATGGAATAACCAAGTGAAGATCATCTGTTCCATAGGACCTTTAAATTGAATGGAGGTGATGTAATATTTTTCCTTTTCTTTTTCAGATGCTATGATGCCAGTCTCTGTTATGCACTGGCTTTACTTTTTAGTTCTGCAGAAGCACAAGTCACTTCAATGAGGCTGCTCACAGCCTTAATTTACAACATCCTTCTGTGACTTTTTCCACAGTCAATACCAACTGCCTTCCCTACTTTTGCTCACCTCTATTTGCGTTGCCACAGTAGAAGTGAAAAGGACTGTCTTCCATAACAAAAACCTACACATCCTTCCTGATGAAATCTTAAGAAGTTTTGCATGAGAACTGACAGTTGTCCAGGGAAAACCTCTCTGTCTTCTCTTTCCAGTCTAGCTAACATGAGTAAAAATAACCGAAATCTAGGCTTTGTTTCCAGGGGTGCATCAGTGCCAAGGTCAGACCCCACTAGAATCTTGATTACAGCTTGTGAGCATTGCAAGAGAGTGATTTTCTTTATTATGTACATCCTGTGAGTCCAAGAAGTAGGGACAGCACTTGTCCTTTCCAAGAAGTGCCATGTTTCCTAGAAACAGTCCACCTAGTTCCCATCTAACCCTCAACTATTACAGCAGGAAAAATGTGCTGCCTACCAGACTTATCCACCATACAGCTTCAGCAGCAACACCTTGACTAAGCAGCTGCTGTCATCTAGCAGTGGTGTTGGTTATGTCATCGAAGAGAAAGAGGAAAGGATCACCATCACCATAACACATATTTTCACTAGGTTTGCTTTGGTTCTGCAGTATTTCCCTTTCTTTAATGTAGACTTGTGTCAAGACATGAAATAGTGGGCAGCTGGAAGGTGCATGTCTCTCCATTGTCCAATATGAATATCAGAGCACTGTGAACGGTTAAAAGACATTATCTTCCCAAATCTTATGACCTTCTTACTGTTGAACATGAGGATAAGTGTAATACCCCACTATCAGCAATCATAGGTGATATGGATGCTCTAACTACTGTACTTTGACTAGATTGTTTCTTCATATGCATGAGTTTATTATATAGTCTCTCCTTGTCAGAACGAAACATGTTCATACTCTTAACATCTTAAATTACTAAGTTTTTAAAAGCTTTGGGTTTTATGTATTTCTATTGGACCTTTAGCTTGTAAATCTAACATTTTTGGAAAAAGCTCAGATTGTTAAGGAATCAGCAGGACACATCACCGAGCTACAATAGGTTCACTTTCATGTGGATGCTGTAGCAGGCAAGCCTTCATGGAAAAACTCTGAATGTGAATTTAGCTAGTTTTGGATAAAGACGCCTTTCAGCGTCAATAAACACCATGAATGCAGCCACGGTAGAGTTACAACTTAATGAGATGAGGGGAAGTGCACAGGGTCAGGCCTCATCTCCCAGCCTCTGTCATGCTAATCAGCTGGGCAGCCTGCAGCTGAAAAACTGCTGGAATTTTTATTTGCATTTCATTTAGTTGGAAGGAAATTGACCCAGATGGTCCACAAAGGCAATAGAAGGCTGGCAAGCAGTCTAGTGCTGCACACTTTTCGGAGGGGCTGCACTTGTCCGCCCATCCCTCTTGAAGCCCAAAGCATAAAAGATTAAAACAGCGTAAGGGAATTGATTTCATGATTTTTAGATAATTTCCCTAAGATTTCAGAAAAGACCTTAAAAAACCTAATTTAATCAGCCAGGAACTCAATAGTAATTAAAGGGAAGAAAAGCTGAGATAATGAAAGAGGTGGTAGGGATTTTTGCTGTTGCTGGTGGGAACCTTTCTTAATTAGAAGAAGTCTAAAATCTAAATGATGTTAATGATGACAAGCATGAACATTTATTGCAAAGACACTGCATCCTTGGTTAGATTAGATGATTGATTGCCAAACCTGATAATCATCCTTAGAAAAATCTAAAACGCTTCACTATGCATTTGTGCAAGCCAAGTATTCCATGTGTTTGTTCAAGAGAACAGTATCAATGTCAATTCACTTTGCCAAAGCTTAGATATTTGTATATGTGCTGTGGGACTCTACATCATCTGCTCATGGTTTTACCTATTTTGGTTAGCTCATCTGAAAGTTCAGTGAAAATTCTAGTAAAAAAAAAAAAAAAAGGAACATTGATCTCACTTTTTCATTTTAATCTTAGAGATGATAATATTGTAGAGCAAGTTCAGCTACCTTGAAGATGGCCAGCTGATGACACACCTACTTAAACAGAAGTTATAAAACCTAACTCTAGACACGTAATTTTGTTCCAACAAGCATTCATTGAACTGTGAAATAGTGTGAGCACTGTAAAAAATATTTCCTAAGGACAAACTCCTAGCCATGAGGTGCTCTGGCATGATGTGAGTGCATGGAACTGGAAAAATTGGCTATGTATCCCACTGGTTATCTACCCACTAACCAGCTGAGATGCTGTCTTTACTTCCATTCTTCTCTGAAAGGGTAGAATTAACTATTCTTTTCTTTAGACTGCACTATTTTAATCAGTGTGAGTCTTCACCTCCTCAGGCAAGCCATCTTTCTAGATACTTGACTAGATCTATATGTTGACTTAAGCAGCAGTGTGAAAATGCCTTTTATTTGGTTATCTGTCGAGGAAGTACAAACAAGTCTTCCAGCCGCAATTCCTGGGAATCAAATCTACTAACTTTGGTGGAATTGCTTCTGATTTGCACTTGTGTAAGACAGCATACAAATATAGACTAACACCTCCAGTTTACCATCTCAGTAACCTATATTTGTTTCTAGGCCAGGAATCTTATATCTGAGGGAATGTGACAAATGAGTTTGAGGTAGTCACAAAGCCATATGACAGTATGTGCAGCATGCAATTAATGTGCCAGCAGAACGGCTTGGGAATTCTTTAGCTCCTTCTGATTCTTTGATGACTTGAAGGTGGTTGAGGACCTGAAGCGCTAAGCAGTGTGGGCTCAGTGAATGTATCACTGAGGTAACACAGACACATCACCCAGTCTCTCCTACAAGCCAACTCAAAGACCTGGTCTTTGACTTTCAAGTGGTTCAGGAATTCTTCCTTCTCATGGTTCTGATAGTCACACTTGAATTTTGATTCTACAAAGTTTCAATAAAGCCCTCGTCCACAGTCCTGTATGCAAAGCAGAATAGGATAAATTACATTTCCAGCATAGTTAGTAGACCCTCATTGTTGTGAATCTTCCTGTCAGCCATCCTGTAGCTCCTAAAGAAAGGAAAAGGGGATAGAGCTCCATTCTTTCATCTTTTCTGTTTTAGTAATCTAGAGCAATATACAGGACAAATATTTACAAGGGAGTCAAGACCTGTGTGATTCTAGGAATACCTCTCTTATTCTGCAAGTCCTTCAATTATGGTCAGAGATCAATATTTGCTGAGGAAGAGATCAATACCTGCCGAGTGGCTTCCAGTACCCATGCTTGTCCTCCAGCCCACGAGGATGCTGTAATGGCCAAATTCTGTCTCACAAGGGTTGAGTGCATTGTGTAGGAAGGTTTTGGCTTAACCAAATGAATAAGTTAGATAAGAAATATTCTTATTTGCCTGCATCCTCCTATTCTCCAGGAGTCTCAAGGCAGTCAGAGGCAAACAGAGCTGACAGAAAATATGGAAAGGGCAGAAGAATTCAGATGATGCATTAATTACATTATATTCTAAGGCAGATGGGGAGCCATTGAGGAGGTTTAAAACTGCTTTTTTTTTTCAGTGGAGGTAGCACTGATGTCATTGTGGGATGGTTGCTTTGAAATGGTAGACAGCTCAGTGAAGAAAAGGGGTAAATGACTTATAAAGACCTGAATTCAAACGAGCAAGGAGGTGATTGATCAATGTGACTAACTTACTCACAGATATGGGGCAATCTTTCTCTTTTGAAGTCTTTTAAGTGAAGATAAAATCCAGATTAAAACCAGCATGGACTCAGTGCTATCAATGCTGTGTGACAAGCTTTGACTTCAAGGCCATGTCTAAGTTCCATTTGGAGTGGCACCTCAAACTCAGACAAATATCCAAAGTTATCCAGTCCAGACATAAGAAAACAAAGTTTGTGGTGAACTTAGAGCTTTTTAGCTGTAGCTGTACCACTGCTGACGCAGCATTGTGCCATTTGCACAATCCTGTCTGGCATGAGGTTAGGTACCCACCACCTCACTGTTGGTTTGTCCCTAAAGCAATGTTGTGTGGAACTGCCATAATGTTGTCAGTCTCTGGAGTAATCATGATCTGTAGACAGACTAAACTCAACACACCAGATAGGCTGTGCTCATGAGCCCCACTCGTGAGTCTTGCAGGATGTTCACAGCTGCATTTGGGCAGATGGTGGGCCTACCTTGTTCCCTGGTTTATTGTGCTCATGAAGCTTATCCCGGGGAATATGGATGAGGAGGGGCACAAAAAAGAGTTAAAACCTCAAACTGATGGATTGAAGGGAAATCATTCCCAAAAGCTAGGGGATTTAACAAAAGAAAAATAATGCCACAGAACTCTGTAGATTAGTTTAAAATTCAAAAGAAAGTTAATTCATTAGTAAAGTTAATGGAGCTTGACTAATAATAGTCTGAGCCAGATAATCTAGCAATTTAAAGTAAACCTTTAGTTGGGAGCATAACTCGATACATATGATGCCAGCTGCAGAAATTGCCATTTCAAACTTCACTCTAGTTGGCACAATAGAAACAAATAGCTCTCAGCTGCAGGTGAAGCCTAGCAGACCTTTCTCCAAAATCTGTGCATAGTGTCAGTTCTTCTTAAAAAAAAAAAAAAAAAGAAAGAAAAACAGCCATTAAATTATCGCCATTGTCTTGAGGGAATGGTGATTGATGCCTCTTCTTTTATGCTAAGTCAGCTTGTTTCTCTGCTCTAAATGGTGTTGTCTTTGGCGTGCGTGTTGGTAGTACATCATTAGGTCTCCGTATGCTTCATGCTGCTTGCTTGCAGCTTGGCAAACCAGCCTGTCACACGACATGGCTGTTGGGCAGATTTATGCAACTCTCCTGAGCTGCTGAACACAAAAAGTCGTGGGCTTCCACCTGGCGGGGCTCTGATGGGGAGTTTTGTACCACACACTTTTTCCTTGTGAACACCAAGGTTACAGGGTAAATTAACGGTGCTTTCTCCTTCTGTCGCCTCTTCTAGACTGTATTCCAGCTCCCACAGCCAGCCTGGCAGGTGGCACAGTGCTGCAGGAGCCACTGCGATTCCCTAGGATGGCAGTGGAGCCTGAAACAACTATTTCAGTCACTTCTATTCACCCATGAGATGCTGTTGCCTTGCTTTCATCCTGAAAACACAGGCTGCTCCATCATGCTTCAGCACTCTGTAAAGGAAGGATGTTTCTTCATACACAGCTGATACACAGTTTGCAAAAGTACAGACAGATATCTCTGGAGAGGGAGAGAAATGATGTGAAACTCAAATCCTCGAAAGGATAATGAGATACTGAGCAAGATCTCAGTTTTCTAGACACTAATAAGAGGAGTTTAGGCATTTGACTCACCATTGAAAGAGATCATGTGTGCCTGTGATCATATGCACACTTGTGGAGGCTTGTTATCTCCTCAGGGAAACAACTGATAGAGGGAATGGTCATGTAATCAAGCTAGATGACAGCCACTCTTCCTATGGCACACATTGTCCTCTTCTCTCCCGTAAAGCACAAGTTAAGGATGCCCAGCATCCAGAGACACTGGAAGAGCCAGTTAGCCCTGTGGGCACCGCTGTTCTGGTCCTGCAAGATCACTTGCCCACATGGCTCCCCCAGAAACCATTGGCAGTTTCAAGAGTGGTTGGTGTCTCCAGGACAGAGGGGCTGCAGCAGTCCCACTTGTCCAGAGGTGCTTTCCTGCTAGACCAACCATGGTGCCCTACAGCACACAGAACTTCTGAGCTGAGTGAGCGCAGGTGTTAGACTAGAGCACCAGAAAGTGAACCTGACAGCATTGCATTTCTGGAAGGAGGAGGTTAGCAGTCAGAGCCCAGGCTGAAGCTTAGGAGACCAGGACTCCAATGCATCACTGAGTTGAGGTCTGACTTTGCCTAAGTCATTTCCCTTTGGTTCTGGAAAGCAGAAATAGTAGTTGCACAATATTCACTGGGTTTATGAGAGCAAATGAGCATTTCTAAAGAGATGTAAGATGCTTTGGTTAGGAGATATTCACTCAGTGGGTGGGAAGACAGGGAGGAAAAAGGTAGGAGTGTTGCAGATACTTTTCTTGAGAGACAAATCTTTCTCTTTAAGACTATATTCTTGGACTGAAAAGTGATTCCCCATTTAATCTCACTCTTCATCTCATTGAGCTTCCTTCTTGTGAGGGTGACAAAGCCCTGGAACAGGCTGCCCAGGGAGGTTGTGGAGTCTCCTTCCCCAGAGATCTTCCAAACCTTCCTGTGCCACGTGCTCTATGTATCCCTTCGTGAACAGGGAGGTTGGACTAGATGATCTCCAGCCTTGACCATTCTATGATTCTGGGATATTTTTGTGATATACATATGTTGTGTATATATGATTCACTGACATTGAAGGCAAAAGACATTAAAAAAAGTCTAAATTAATGTGACAAGCGTGCCAGTTTTGGGGAGTATTACTATCCATTCTCATACAGAAAGTGGGTAAAAGATTTTTCAGTGTTATTTTCAAATGTACCACTGAACTAATTATTTTTATTGACTCAAAAATGAAAGGAATCTGCAGGATAGTGCCTGTCCCTACACATATCCATTTCACCTAATAATAATGTAAACAGGCCTTTACAATTTTTCTGTAAAAATTGTTCTGGGTAATAATCAATGTTATTCAGGGAGACAATATAAGGAACATTTTTCCATAGAGATCAATATTGAAATTTCATTATTACCTTGTAAAATTATCATTTAACAGTCTCTTAAATTGGAAACAAACATTTTCCTTGGATCACAATTATTCTGATAGGCAAACATTACTGCAAATTGGTTTTTTTCCAATTACTATACCAGACATTCTTTCAACAAGGACCTTAAAGGAGCATAAGAACAATCAAACACATTTTATGTAACTGCTTAGGGAAATCTCCATCTCATATTGACCCAGGTCTGAAGAGATTTTAGATATAAGAAGATGATTGCTTACCTTTTGATACTTTCTTCAAATGAAAAAATACACAAGCTCCTCTTTCTTTTTTTTTTTCTGTTTCTTTTTTTTTTTTCTCTTTCTTTTTTTTTTTCTCTCTGAAAATTACAGGACAGCATAAAGAAATATAACTTAAGGTTACAGAGTGAGGTGACTCTGCTATTTCTGTCTAAAAATTGAGAAGGAATAGCAACATTCACCTTGAAGATAAATTAATCAATTGCAAGTGAATCCAAAGATAGCAAAAAAGACGGTAATGAAGCCCTCAAGCCAATTGCATACTTGTTAAAAACTTTTTAAAACTCTAGATCAGATCATTACCTTGTGTTGCTACAAAGAGAACTCAAGTACACTTATCACTTAATGAAGCACAGGTTTCAGGCTTCATTATTAACAACTCAGCTAAACACTTTTATGCTTCATACTAAAAAATGAAGTTCTTTTCTACTAATACATAGCAACATTACACTTGCTGAGAGGTTTTTGGAAGTAAATTAGTTAAAACAACTAAATCAATAAAATATGTAACTAGTAGGAAATGTCAAATACCCTGTACATTTATTTTATTTGTTTTAATTTAATTTTTACTTTAAATTTTAAATTTATTTTATATTTCAAGATTACAGGGCAATTCTACTGCAGTGTGGAATGCTGTTGGTTTTCTTAACAACACAAGGCTGCGTTGTTGCTGGCTCATGCTCAGCTTGTTGTCCATCATAGTTGCAGGTCTTTCTCTGTAAAGCTACTTTCCAACAGGTCAGACCTGAACTTTTGCTGGGCTTATTGTCCTCAGCTGCAGAACTTTGTCTTTCCCTTTGTTGAACCCCATGAGGTTCCTCTTGGCCATTTCCTCCAAAATTTGCTGAGAATGCACCCCGTTCTGTCATCCAGGTTGTTAAATATTAGATGATTTACTTTGAAAGTATGCGTGCGTTCATCTACTGATCCTTGAAAGTTGCCACTGGTTACTTGTCACCAGCTGGACTTTGTATCTCCTTGTTCATTTTATTTACTAAGACATACTTCATTTAGAAACTTTGTAGTACAACTAGAGAAGATATACACAAACTTTATACTTCTATATGGAAAACCTGACAATGTATAACAAGTCGGTAGAACTACTGTTACTACTTCTAATTTTCCTTTCAAATTACGAGAGGTTTTTTATGAGCTATATACACTGCAAGAAGACATTGAGAAGACAAAAACTGTTTAATTGCACATGAGTTCAATGAACCCTACACTCCATATCATACTAATACTTGTAATAAATGGTTCTAAATACTGTCCTCTTGTAATAATCCAAATACAGTTTAAATGTACATCCTTTTCAAATACCTCTTCCTGTTTAATGTAATAAATAATTTACCAACACTGATCCATGCTATATATTACAGCAGCACTTTTCTCCAAAGAACAATCATTCAGCAGTCAATTGATCCTGTCAAGTGTTCCGCTTCTTAGATGATCCATGGAGGAGAGTATCCTTGCATAAGGTCATAGTTTTCAGAGTGAAGAACAGGGAAGAAAGAGGAAGTCAATGCCTTTTTAACTGATGTAACTGAGAGATTGAAAATAATATCCTCTCTGCATAGTTCCTAAATGGCATACCAGCCTTTATTCAACAAATATGAAGCTATTTTTTTGAGGCCAAAAGTTTGGTATCAGAT
>JAVCKT010004587.1:0-28844 GCA_032273925.1 Rhynchotus rufescens
AAAAGACTTAGTCAATAACCCAGATAATACTCCATTTTTCAGGAAGATTTGCAAAATGATGCATTAGCACAGGCAGCTTCACCTTGCATTTATGATGGCATGTGCAATCGTAAACATGCAAATAGATGGTATGTTTAGCATATGTCTTACATAAATCCAAGCTTCCTACATAGGTTAGTATATATCATTAGTCCCCTTTGGTTGATGGGAGGAGGAGGGGGAAACAATGCTAAAAGGTGACAGAATTTGCCTTTTTGCACATGTGTGGTTGGAAGATGCTGAGGCAGAAATGTTTTGTTTTGTAACACAAAGCATCATGCAAGAGAAGTCCTGAATGCAAAGCCAAATCTTTGGGCTCTGTATTTTCCAGATATTTGTTTAGACTTCATCAAAGCCCGTCTATGAAAGTACTGCAGTATAGGCTTGTACTGTAAATATGGATTAACTATAGTACAGATTGCTATTTTTAATCTCTATAGATAGATCCGCATGGCAATTGATGCATGTACCACTGCTCCCTTCTAAGTCTCATCATGGGCCCAACCAAGATGCATTCTATTTTAAATTCTCAGAATTGTCTGTGACTAGGCTAGGTCTGTGTGTGTGTTTTTGTTGCTTTTTAATTAAAAAAAAAAATTGGGAACAGAAAAATATATTTTTTCCTCTATATGCATATGAAACTCCCCAGTGACTCCAGTAGGTTCCATATGCAGCAAATGTTTGACCTGAAAACCAATTACAAATATTTCATTAATAAATATAGGGATGGATTTGTTGTGTGTGTATCACTGGAGCACCACTGATGCCCATGAAGTTGTGCTGATTTACATCAGCTGAAAGAGTTGACCTGTGGAATTCAAATTCCTTCTGAGATCAAAGATCTGTCAGCAAATGGTAAACTTCATTTGTATTTTTTTGCTTTCTAATTTAAAAATAGCCAAATTGATTTATTATTAAATGGCTTGGCTCTTATGGCAAGACTTTTGTATGCCATGTTTCAGCCAGACGCCACTCTTGCAGCCAAGCTGTAAATCCTTCCAAATGGAGTTTTTAACTGAAATGCTGGAAACTCTGTAATGCTTGTGAGTACTGCTGTGTCATGTTTATAATGGATGGTCTAATCTAACCATATACTAGAAAATGAAAGGCATGATGGGCTGGATGGCTTGGAGGGTTGGCAGAATTGCCAACTTAAATTCAGTCATAGCCAGAAGTGACAAAGTTGCTCTTATTTTTGGAAACCTATGATATGCGTGGTGGAGATTCAGTTGATTTGTTGCCCTCCACTCCTGTGGGAAGTCAAAGAGCAAGTGAGCCGTAGGGACCGGTGCCCTAGCTAGCACCTTGACTTTCAATTTAGATAGCACTCCAAATAGTGTCTTTCAGAAGAACTTAAATTATTCTGAGAAAAGGTGTCTTAGTGGCCTGTGCTGATGCACTGGGGTTTTTGTTGAATAGTTAACACTGTTTCCTTGTATGGTCCAGGTATACAATAATAGGCAATGGCAATCCTCAAATTGTTGCTGTTATAGGAGGGGAGGAGGGTTTGCAGTTATTCTGACTGCTGCAGCTTTGTCATTGTCTGTTGTTTATTAGTATGTTTTAATAAAGGACTCGATTTAGACAACAGACTTCTGGGAGTGTGCAAGGCCATTGATCTTAAGTGGATTTGAAGGTATTTTGGAGGTCACCTGCTTTAAAGCTTTGCCCAAATAGGTACTGACTTTGAAGTTATGTGCAACTTTGAAGCCTGATCAGTTTGCTGAGGACCTTGTCCATTTGAGTTTTAAATAGCTCAAAGGATGGAGATGGTACAGCCTCCTTGGGTGATCTGTTTGCAGTAGGTTAAGCAAGTGTGTCATTAAAGATATTAAATGCTTATTTTATTTCCTATGGAAATAAGCCAAATGCTATAACATTGCTTGAAGATAATTTTTGCAAAGATCTGCTTTAAAAAAACAAAAGTTATTAAAATAGAAGGTATTAGGAATAACAGAGCATCTGTAAGTTGGGTAAAGATGGGTGGCCAGCTGAGAGAGGAAGAGACATGTTCCTCTGAGTATGAGGGAAAGGCTGGGAGCCTCTTTGGGAATGCCTTAAAGATGCTCTAGCAGCAGGAGTAACTTCAGGTAGATCTTGCAGTCTCTTGAGCACCTATTGTCTACAAGACATATCCACAGAAAGTGGAAGGTTGAATTTTAATGTGCATATTGCCTTTGTCTCTTAAGTCCTTAATTTCAGCATTTAGTGTTGATAAGTAGATACAGTCTCTAGCTGAGCCTGAAAGCTTTTTTTTAGTCATTAATGTCTTTATTTGTAGAATAAAGGAATTTGGTTATGTTACGTGTCTGGGAAGGGGCATATAGCAGATATAAAAATGATACAGAAGGTGAAAGACAAAATTTAGAAGAGCTTGCACTTGCAACAGATAAATGCAGCCATTACTTTCAATCTCTTCTAAAAGGAGAGTTTCTAGTCATGCATGGTAACAGATATTCTAATGGACTCCTACTTGACCATAACATATGAACAAGCAGTGGAATGGAAAAAGAGCTAAATGAACTAAATAAAATATAAAATATACACTTTTCTCTTGGGATTTGCTGTTTCAAAGCATTACTAAAATGGAGTTTGGTAGCATTGCATTAGATCTTTGTATGCAAACTGAGTATATCCAAATTGCACTAGTTTTAAAATGGTATGAGGGATAAAAACTCTTCTTTATATGAGAGAATAGTCAACTAAAACTTTGGAAGATGCTTGAACTGTAAATGGTTGCATTGTCTTGTGAAGGTTGATTGTTGCAACCAGACTGCAGGAGACTGCCAGACTTTCACTAGCCCTTATATAACATGGTAGGTTTTTTCTGAAGGGTAGAACATGTATCCTAATTTTGTGCAGATTTGGTGGTTGTTTGCTTTTAAGGGAATGTGGACTGCATCTCTGAAAACTAATGTGGGCATAGGGGTGTTCTCTTTCCTGATCATTATAGAGTATGGATGTTTTGTAATTCTTCTAGTGCAAAAGAAGCTGTTTGGTGACAGGCATCAAGTCAAATTTCTGCAAGAGGCTGGCAGCAGAATACATTTGTCTATTTAACTGCATGCAAAATACTTGTCAAGACTGATTCTGGTCCCTTTACTAAGCAGAGGCTCTTGCTCCCTTTTTCCAGATAATGTGGCAGAGAGGACAGTGTAGAAGTGCACGCTGAGCTGTTACCACAGCTCTTGCCACGTCACCGGTACTGGCATCTGCCCCTTGGGATCCTCACCAGCACATTGTGGTGGGACAAAATGAAGGCAGAAACACATCTGGAGGCAGCTCCAAAGAACTGCTTTCCTCAAGACCCTCTCTAGAGATGACAAGTTGTCACATTCTTTAATGTAGTTGCCACCATGTCCCCACATTTGGTAGGGAAGTTATCACAGGGGTAAACAGTTCCTGATGAGTGAGGATAGTGAAAGGCTGGAGGAGGCACAGTGCTGGTGGAACTGCTGAAGGCTCATGGGTGGTGGACAAAAGAGAACCAAAGCCCAGCCATAGAGCTTCATGGTGAGGGCTTTCATCTCCTTCGTGTCTCTCCCTCTGCCATTGGATGAGGTGTATGAATTTTTCATGTTTGGTGGCTTTGGGAATATGCAATAAACTCTGCATGGTAAAGCTGTGGATGTATAGGGCTGAGACTTATATTACTGTCCCAGCATCGCTCTGCTGTTTTTTTGGATCCTTCTTGATATTGAAGTTGAGCCTGTGTTCACACCATGCCTCTGTAGTCCTTCTCCCTCCCTCCCCTCTCCATGTTAACCTTGCTCGCACCCTCCCCTTGCTTCTCCTGTTGTCTTCACTCCTTTGCTTCCTCCTGTGTGCATTTCTTTCTTTCCCTTTGCCAATTCAAAAGTGTTATTCAATCATTTCAAGTGCCTCAAGCTACCTCTGGGGCCATCTCCTCCTTTAGCACTCACTGACCTTTTCTGAAAGCCGGCCTCACCTCTTCAGCATCTAACTTCAGAGGCTAAAGAGACAGGCAGGTTTGTAGGGTGATGGTCAGTGCTGGCAGGAGTGTGTCTGGTTTGGAAGGGGAGGAGGGAGGCATGGGCTGGAGGAGAAAAAATAAATCTGTCACAAATCTCATCTGTGAAAACTGGAAATATTGAAATATTCTGAAGAAGAATAAACCCCACTACTGAATTCATACCTCATACCTTTTTCTGAACTGGAGTTTTGCTGTTTTCCTGCTTGCTATGTTGTCATGGTAGAGATTTTTTTTTCCTGTTTCAGTATTGAGAAATCTGAGCTATTTTAATTATTAACCTGTTATGCTTAAGTTTCTTTCCCTATATATTTTTTACTCTCTTCTGTTGTGGCAACAAATGAAAGTTGTAGTTGTGCCTCTATTGTGATGCTTTAGCTTTAGCCTCTGCATTTGCTATGTGCTGGTAGTAATGACTCCTATAAAAGTCACTTGATTATTTTCTGCAAATTGAGATCAACAGTAATGCACCATTCTCTTTATGGCAATTGTATACTGCTCAATGTCTTCGGACACCTCACTGAAGCATAAGTCAATATTAAGATAGGTTAATAAATATTATGGTTCTGCAAAAAGCATATATCCCTGTGCTTGTTTTCTCTAATGAAAGAGGAGGAATAAGAATTGTGCTCTTTGTCCATAATAGAATTTTTTCCTTTTTTTTGTTTTTAGGGGAGTAAGGTGGGATGTGGTGGTGAGAAGGGTAAAAGACTCTGAGATAAATACTAATGACTATTACAATTGTTAAATAATTCTCATGCTATTTGTGTGTCTGCCAGCTAAAGCTTTGAAACTTCAGCAAAAATAAGCTAGGTAAAAATTTGAATCTTCAATTCTTAAGTATTTGATGGAGGGGAGAATGGTAGAGATGGCATGTGAGGCTTGGAGTAAGGGAACCACTGAAGTTTTATTTCTTGCTTATTGTGGGCTTCGTATTTATCTTTGGAGTTTGTGCCTCCATTTCCTGGCATAATAACCCCACTTTACCCTCACTGCAAGCTACTGGGTGAATTAATTTCATAATGTTTGTGAAGTGCAAATGCAAAATAACAACTGTCCTCACTGCTCCTTGTTTGTATATCCAATACCACATGGAAATGTCCTCAGACTCAGTAAATGTACACAGGTGAGTATTAAAATAAACCTGTCACACTTGATGGGCAATGGCCTGCCCATTGCCATCCCCTTTTGCCATGCTCACCCTTATGCACTGGATGTCCACCCAAGGTTGCTGGTGGATGTTGGGACAGTTCCTTGCAGAGCTTGCCGTGTGTTCAGGAGAACTTGGCTTATAGCCACAGCACCTTGGAAAAACAGTATTTCGTCCCTTTTGTGAATGTGCTAAATATAACTATTGAAGCAAAACAATGCAGGCAGATAAACAAAGCAGTGTGAGCAGGATAAGCAAAAGCCTCTTCAGCAGGTCTTGAGTCAACCCGTCTTTCTTTTGTATGTTTTTAGCTAACAGCCTATTGAAGTAACAAAGAGGGGAAAAAGGGAACAAAGATTTAATGCTACTTGTCACTGCTCTTTTAAAGATATTAATACTGGTATAGAGAGTCTGATTTAAAGCAACTAAAACAAAGATTTTCATTGAAGGTTGCTGGTTTCCCTGTGATGTTCCTTGAATAGCAGTTATGGAATGGGACTCAAGGCAATGGGGTCATCTGTGATCATGTGCCATGTGATGTGGGCTGGCTGTTTTGAAGGTATTTATCTTAAACAGCGCCTTTAGTTCTGCTACAATCATCACTTATATTTATCCTTCATATACTGTCCTTGTACTGTCCTTGTCACTACTATGTTTGTAGCTGCATAATGAAGCAGACTTAGGAACTGATCAGGCTGAAATCCTGGTCAGAAGAAGGAAAAAGGAAGTGGCTGTTTTGAGTTTCCCCAATTGGCCCTGCAGTAACATAGTCAGCAGCCAGGCCAGAACTGGGGCTTCCATTGGAAGCAGAGTTGGGCCAACCCTGAGCATTTTGGAAGAACCTGGATGTGGAGGGCAGCTGCTCTCCAACAGATTAGTTAGGATGCACAAGTTTAACTGCGTGCTTCCAGGTGGAAATCACTGGTGTTAATGGATCCTACATATAGTGCACAGTAAACGGCAGGTTGATGTGACTACACCAAAAATGCATTAAATGGCATGTTTTCTGGCATATTGTTTTCATATTTAGCACCTTGGAAGCTTGTGATTCATAGAGTGAACACAGCAGTACTCTGCCTTTAAAGTATGAGCATATATAGAGAGGATGACTCCAAAGAACATGAGAGAACATGCAACAGGGTCATACTAAGTCATGATGCTTTAGATAGCAAGGAAATCTAAAGGCTAGTGGTATTTAAGAACCTACCTCAGGATTTTTTGAAGTGAGAAGTGAGTGATTAAGAAGGGTTGATGCTAGATGCTGTCTGGCACTTGCAGAACTATTTTGTTAGCGAGCACTGCAGCAGTGGTTATATTTGAGGAGCGCAACTTCTGGAGGGCCCTGCTGGGCTACCAGAGACCTGGATGCAAGTGCTGTGTGCCTCAATGTATATATTCTATGCTTTTGAGAAATCTCATACAAAGAGGAGGCCTGAGTGTTGAGACAGGACCCTGCGTAATAGACATATGAAAGGAAGGAAAGAGCTGTTGGTTTCCTCTATCTACAGCAGGTATGTCCTTGCTCAAAATCTGGATGTGCCAAATCATGTATGAGAAGTGTGTGGCAGTGCCTTACAGGGAGACTGGCACTGGTTCCTGGTCATAATGCCAAGTAACATTATAACTTCAAAGGGCAACTCTGCTCTAAGCAACAAGTATATTTGAACAACTGATTCTTCTTGAATGATTTTTTCTTTCAACATCTGCTGTAAATCACGTTTGAAATTAGGGAATTTTATCCCCTCAGTGGTTTAGGAGGAACCCTATATATCCTTTTATTTCACTTCTATTGTGTAGCAATGCTGCTGGAGGTGCAAGATGAGAGTGCAGGGCTCCTTTGCAGCTGGTGGCTTTGGGACAGGTCAAGAGGTGCGAGAGAAACCACTGACAAATTGCTGACATGGGGGAGCTCCTGAGGGCTGCCCATCTGGTTGAGGAGCCCGTGTTTCTGTGCCTGCCAGAACAAGGGACGTGCTGGGCTTGAGACAGGAGAGGAGTAAATACAGTTGGCAAAACATCCAAAGCACTGGGAAGAGCATCTCCCATGTTGCTTGTGCTGCGTGAGTGTTGGCACCAGCCTCGAAATTGGAGAAGTGTAGCTGCTTCCCAGGAGGACTCTGATGCTTTGCTTCACCCTAAATTTGGCCCCTTATTAATATCCTCTATCTTGCTTGCAGAAGTGATCCATTACTTTATATGTCATTTTTTATTTAGGCTAATGCCATTTGATGTGCCCAGCATGGGCACAAAACTAGTGCTGCTTCCTTTCTAAATACTTGATCAGCTACGTAAGAAAGATTTAACTTCTCTCACCTGATTTATCCTCTTCTCTGAAAAGAGAAAGGTTTCCTAAACATTGTATTATTTTCATTTACCCAAAGTACAACCCAATGTACAAGCACTTTCCACTGATGGGAAACCCATGAGTAACAACAGGATCTAATCTAAAGTATTCCTGGCTAATCATTAATTCATCTACTTGCAATTCATTCATCTTTATTTCACCATTTACTTAATGAGGATAATAGGGAGCATCAAAATCTAAAGACTGATCATTTTTTTAAGAGCAAGCATCTGATGATAATTAATTAATAATAGTGACAACAATAGCCTTAATTTTCCAGGTATTTCCCCAAGAGAGTTATATTTTAATTATAGTTGCCACAAGGACAAATTAAATCTCCTGGATTCAGGCTTTGGTTTATGGTATTTGCTTCACAGGAGTAAGGAGAAAGCTATCTTCATGTAAAAATAATTAGAATTTTTTGGAAGCTCCTACAAATGGCAGATATGAAGAGAAGATAAATACTGCTGATGATATTTGGTGTGACATTGGTAATTCTCAGAGGGGCTCTGCAGTGTAGTGTGCCAGTGTAGATGTTCTTTGCTTTTATGAAGGTGACAGACTTGACCTGTCATGTACTAGTTACACCCTGGACAGACTAGAAATGTCACAAGCTGCTAACAGTTACTACATAAGATGTAAAAGCTTCTCTTTGAAAAACTATGGCACTTAAGAAGGTGGGGGGCAAATCACTTTCTACTCTAAAAGTTTTTGGTTTTGTTTTTTTCCCTCCTTCCTGTATGACAGTGTACATATCTGATATTAACAGGGCTTGAAAAGCAATTGGAACAAGTTTTTTTGAAGAAAAGGTTATAAAGCAAGGGCAGCGACTGGGTAAAGTGTTTTGTTGTTCCTCTGCTGTTGAATTGTAGTGTTCAAGATTGAGCAGAGCTGGGAGAATAGGTGAGGCATTTCTCTTGCATAAAAGGAAAATAAGAAGGCCCGTGACTAATTCTGTGCTTGCTCAGTGGTGCATATTTACTGTTACAGAACTGCAGTTAGAGCTGAGCTGGGTACTGGAATTCTCCAGTTTAAAAGCCAGTGAGCAAATACACAACTGAAAGGATGCAGGCCACTGCTGGAAAGGTGTTTATGCATGGGTCTCACTTGAGATAAAACCATGCCCTCTAGAGATGAGCGCACCACATGTTTTTGATCCAGATCTGCACTTCCATATGTGACTCAGTTCTGCTGCCCCACTTGGGGTGCATTTGCATGTTGGCATCCTGCTTGTGTTAAAGCCCACTTGTGCATCAGGTCCCCTTCCAGCTCGAGTTTGGAACAGCAGCCTGGGCAAATCTTGTTCTTGGAGCTTTCTAGACTCCTGTCTGTGTCTAGGAAATGTTATGCTCCTTGCTTGGCCATAGAGTAACACTGCATACACTGTTAAAATTGCAGGATTTCCTTTCAAAAGGGAAGTACTTGGTCTATTTGTAAAACATTGTGTTATCAAGCTCTGTGATGGATGAGATGTTTTTATTTGTTTCTCTCCTGGATGTTTTTATAGGATGATCTAAGGTTAATGGTGAATATGCTACTAAAATAAATGGTTTCATGTAGGCAAATCTTTCATCAAAACTATGTTTCAGCAAACTGGAAACTAAAATGAATATCTGTGCACTATTTGAATTTTTCTTAACCTCCACTTGAAGAAACTTTGCAAAGTTTCTATATTGTTAAGGTTTGATTTTTTGCTGATTTTTTTTTTGCAGCAATTCATTTCTGAAAGAAATTCAACTGTGAGCAAAACAAACACTGAATTTGGCTTGCCCACCCCAAATACACAATTGTCGTAGTCCCTATCTGAAGTGCTTCCGTGGTGCAGATGATTAATACACAAATCGTATGTTCATTGTAGCTCACTGTACAATGTAAAATGTTCCTGGGTTCAAACACAATTGTGAGGAACAGAATGAGTCAACTGACGCTGCGTGGAGCACAGTTTGCCCTGCTTGGCAATGACTGGCCATTTGTGAGCAGCGCAGCTGATAGCTGCCCTGGCTCTTTCTGTGTGTATTTGAATGTGATAACATTGTCCTGTGAAGATAAGCTGTTAGACTTACTTTCAGAAAATTTTAGTTGTAGTGTTTTGATCTTAGTCAAATAAGCTTGGATCAGACCCTTCCGGGACTGACTCTGGTGCAGTTCAGTTTATTACAATGGAGCTGCAGCACTTGAAGATATAACCTTCAGTCTTCAGAGTCAATCACTGCTGCACTGGAGGCAAGTGTTGGTAATTGGGACATCTGAAATATTAGCTGGCCATATTTAATACAATATAGTTAGTTTGCCCTCACTTGTTTGTACTTTCAGGGAGTTTTTCACTTGCTTATTCCTTGATCTTGTTTTTTCCCCACACTTTTCAGCAAGCCCAGCAATGTACTGAATCTTAAGTAATACTTAATCTAGTTTATCTTTCAAAGCAAAAGCTGCTGTTTCAGACTAGCATCAATGGAAGTCTATTGCTAGTGGATCATCCTGGATAACTTCTTAGTGTTTTTTAATGTTATTCCATACTTATCATGTCTCCTACCCCATAGGCTAAAATATTGACTAAATATTTTTAGATGAAAATCTAAGGGTTAAGACCTATGGTTGTTCCATCTTGCCCTTGGTCTGATACTACTTCCTTTGAAATTGCTAGGAAGCCTTTTAATGACGACTATGAGGACTAGAGCAAGTAGTTTCTAGAAATCAGACATTTCCTAAAGATAGATATTTCTGTAGTCTTCTCTTGGAGTCCTATAGTTGAGAGGAAGAAAACCTCTATAAAAATGTATAACTATGAAAACTGCTTATTTACTTTACTTATTTAACCTTTATTATTTTTATATATTAAATATAATTTTAGAAGCTAAATAGCTTTCAAGAATACAATGGTAAAGTTGATCTCTGCCTTGTGATACACAGCACACTGGAATGGCAGGGATGCTATGTGTCATCTTGACTTTCCCTTATTTTAAAAGGCAAGAGAAAAAAAAAAACACTCCTGAAGGAGAAGAGTCCTGCAATCTTCAAGGAAATGTAGAGCTAGTCATTAGCACTGGCTCAGCTTTTAGCACTTTTTTGCTGAATGTACCTGCTGGTCTCGAGAGGCATGACAGGCTGTTTTCTTTCTCTAATTTACAGGAGAGATGTAAAACGTGCAGCCCAGTTCACATTAGGTAGTGGCAGATCGGCTACTTGAGCCTTCAGTCCTTGCTCTGTCAAAGTTTTTTGTGTGTGTGTTTTTTGGGGGGTGAAGGGGAGGGAAGGGACAGATGCCTATGTAAGGGTTTTTGGGTTGTAGTCCAACTGCTATAATTGTCTCAAGCTTAGGTAGCTTTCTTACTATGGATAGTGCTTATGTAGCAAGTGCCTAAGTAATTTAGAGATAATCAGAAGGGGAAAAATCATCAGTTCATCAGTTATTAGAAATGTGTCAGTTGTTTGTTTACTTTGTTTTTCTTCTTGAATTCCACATGTGACAAGCAGCATCATGACATGTCAGGTCAGGCTGCATCAATCATGTCGCCTTACATCACATCACATGTTCTGGATGGTGGAAACCATTTATGGGTCAGGCAGGGGCCTGAAGAGACAGTTTTTGTAGTTTGGATGGGGAAAAAGGGAGGACATCTAAATAAAACAGGGGATTTTTTTCTGAACAGATGGCCAGCCCACCCACCATCAGGTGAGGTCAAATAGGGTTGAAAATTTCATAATACTGTAAGAACCAAAGGCATAAATGCACTAGCCTAAAGAGGAAGAAAACTTTAAATTTTGAGTTCATGAATTTCATCAAAATATTTTCTTTTCTTTTTTTTTGCCAGGCATTTTGAGGAATTAGAATTTAAAAGTGCAGAAGGCAAGAGTTTAAGCCTTGGAGGAGAAGGGGAGACTCATAAAAGCAATGGTCTTTTCACAAATGCTCTTTTCATATGAAATATTCTCTAGTCCATAAAACAATGGAATTACATTATTGAAATTTATTTTTAGTGAATTTGTTTCTGTCTTCGTAACTCAAGGATTTTAACTTTTCTAGTGCCCTTTCTAGTAGATAAATAGTGAAGTTGTGGATTTGTAAACAAGAATTTCAGCCCTAGGTAGAGCTCCATTCTTAAAGATGAGTCTGTTAGTGGGATCCTCTTGGCTTTGGGTACTTTCTCAGAAAGTCTGTATGCCAGAAAATGGCAACTGGGGTCCTTTGAAGCCCAGTTTTGCAATAGAAAACTAACTGTAACAAAGCAAAAGGTTTTTTTCTTTCCCTGCTGATATCTGGGTCAGATTTGATTCAGATTTGGGGAGTTTTTAACTCTGTATCTCTTTTTTTATTTTTTTCCTTAAGCTTTTACTTCTGTTCTTGTCAATAGCTTTTAACCTCTTTGTTATCTGGCTGCTTCAGGGGTTAGGCAATGGTAACTCTTCCTGAGATCCCTATTGCTGTTCAGAATCCTGGGAAGAAGCAGGGGAAAAAAGTTTAATCACAGCAGTATTAGGGCGAGCTTAGAACTGATTAGACTTCTGAAATTTTCCAGGTATTTTCACAGCAGAATTAAGGTAATTTTTTTTGCATTCTTGTAGAATAAAATCTCTTAGTTAAAGGTTCAAGTATAAATGAAATATTTATTTCTTTAAAATGTAAAACTTAATTTTTAAACCAGGCAATCAAAATGGAGCATTGAAAGCTCAGTACTTAAATCCTTCCCTATATGGATTTTTAGAAATCAAGCCCTCCTAAGGAAACTCTTCATCAGAACTGGTACATTTTAATGGGAGAGATTGAAGAATTGAGTAGTTCTACTCTATCAAAGAATTTTCATATGGCTTCAGGATAGACCCTAGGCTTTGCTTTAAATCATTAGTTTGTCTGATGGTAATGGTCAGTGTTTTGGGTTTTTTCTTTGCCAAAATTGTTGAGCTTTTGTTGACTCTGGAATGCTTCAAATTCCACACATTGAGAGTGTGTATTAAGTGTGTGCAGAACTGGCTTCTAGCTTTGGGGACATTAGCCTTCATTTTCTGCTAATGAATTGCTTGCAGGGGAAAATAAATGCTCAAATTACTTCATAGGGGAGAGATTTCTTGGGTTTTTTTGACACGTTGTGACAATTCTTGCTTTTCTTCTAGAATATACTTTCAACAGTGCCTGTTTTGATCCTCTTAAGCTTTCCTAGCAATGTCACCACTACAGTCTCTAAGGCAGGTAACTTTTTATACTCATGAATTTTTCAAGATTGGGAGATTATTGGACTTTGCTAGACATCTGTAAGCTGACTCTTGTCCCTTTGCTTGCTGAACACTGTGGAGAATAAACACACGTTTTGAGAATTATTATAGCAGTTCTTGCCGCTCCATCCAAGGAGGTAAAGCACCAAGCAAACAAAAAAGCCCCTTATTTCCTTTTCAAGCTACTACTTGCTTGAATGGATGGAGCAGAGTGAGAACCAAAGAAAAGCTGTTGGCTCAGAGGTCGTAGCTGGCACAGACTAGGGTTTCCCTTAGAAAGGATTATTGAATTAAATTGTCAGTGGTACTGAAATTAAATACAATAAGTGCTCAGTATGTCAGCTGGATGATATGTACCTCCTTAAACGAAGAATAAATTTGATATCTGGGAAGTTGGTGTTCCTGCCCAATGGCCTCAAAGGCCAGCTGGGGAGGGAAATTAACCCTGTGGTTGGTGAGACAGTGCAGGAACAAGTACTTTGTGCAAACAAGTTTTCAGGCAGGAAGTCTAAAATTCTAGCAGAGTTCTATATTCTAAATCTTGTCTTGCATGTCTCCTCTTATGGTACATACAGTGTAATAATGGCTCTCTCTGCTCTTGAGATATAAATATATTGTAACAAAAGACTGAGGCCTCAATGAATTTTATTTCTCTTTTCAGGATTGAACATATCTCTAAATTCTATAGGTATAAATACTGGTAAATAGAGCATACTTAAGATGACCTATCCTGTCTAGTCTGCAGTAACAAATGCTGCTTTCTTCAAGTTAGGAGGAGTTAGCTCTTGGGGGAGAAAAGATATGTGAAGATATGGCTTCTTAAATAATATCTGTTTAATTCTCTGAGCACTAGAAGCCCATGAGAAATATCACCACACTTCCCTACTCCTTATTCTCATGATCTTTTTGAGAAGGTTTTCCCATTTCTTTCCTTGGAATCAGACTCCACTGGAAGATCGTGAACTCTTCTGTGGTTGTATATTTTACTTTGATTCTACGAAATGAGCTGTCATCAATTTGACTTCCAAATCTTTCCTGAGATCAGAACTTCATTTTGGACATTTCTTTAGTGATTAAATTACTGTCCCTGAGTTTCCTCAGGAGAAACGAGAACAGATTCAAACTTGCCACTGGGATTAGAGGTAGACTACAGGAGATAAAATGGAGAGCTGGCTAGTTGTGTTTAATAAATGGTTTGCTTATGCCATTTTTAACATCTATTTTACTTTTCTAATGGCATGCGTAGTAATTTCTTTTAGCGTCATATACTTTAAAAATGTGTAACTTTACATTCCTCATGCAATTAAGAAAATAAAGTTTAAAAACTGCATCTAGTCATCTCCACATGGGAAACTTTCCTCAGTTCTCTCGGGAATAAAATGTGCCACTGGAGAGACAACCATTGCAATATGGTGATATAACATAGCAAGCCAAGAAATCACTTGTAGTCATTAAGTGACTTGAAGAGCAACCAACCAAAGAAGGAGCACTACATGTGTGTAACATGAAGTCACCATAGTATTGCAAATATTTTAATGAGCTGCTCGGAAAGGATTGTCCATAGCATCATCGTTGCAAATGTTACCTGAAGTCTGCAACATGACAGCATAACTGGGGTAACTATGAGGAAGTTTTGAATGATCCATTTCCCTGCATGGAGATGTGCCTGCATGGGTATGAAATCAAGCATATTCTGAATATCTTGAGGTTCTCAAAGGGATTGTAGGATTCATTTAATCTCACTTCATTCTCATCCTCTTTTCATGAAACTGACTTTGACTCTTAAACTGACACATACCTTTTTTATTCACTATTTCTTGTTGTATTTTTTAACTTTCCCTTTACAGAAAGTATTAGCATTGCAGACAAGTTTAGAGGATGTTAAATCTTGGCTTGCTAACAGGAGGCTCAAAGATACTGCAATCTGGTCTCAGTATAATGAGCCCCTTTGTTATATTTAAATACTATCATACTATCCTATACACAGCAAAGCACTGGGATGTTTTATATTAACAATGCACCAGCACTAAAACCTCAGACAACTTTAAAAAAGCACTAATTATTATTATTAGTGTTTTACACTAACAATAAATGTCAAATGGAACCCTGCAAACAAATAACTACCTGTCACTAAGTGAATGAAAAGCAATCTTAGTAAAGTGAATTAAAACCCAAACAACAGAAAACTCAACAGGCAAATGCTACCAGGGTGGTTTAGCTGGGTGGTTGATGCAGCTTCTGTTACGAGAAGAGCAGAATGTCCTTGGTTTGTGACAGTCCCTGTATCTTTTCCTTGAGGCGTGGGGCACCTGGTTAGTGGGAGGTGTATGAGCTGATATCAGCTGTAAGAGACACTTAGTCATAGTAAAAAGACAGTGTACACCAGTGAGGATTTAGCTGTTTTATTTATTGTGTTGGTTGCAGTGCTATGGAGCTTTATCGGTGAAAAATTAAAGTTGGGCACTGGAGGATGTATTTGTTTTGGTGACATATTTCTCTTAAATTTTTCAAAGTATTTTGAGTGTCTTCCAAAGACTTATTTTTATGAATTGTACATTTTATTTTTCAATCTTCATTTATCTTTGATATCTGATTGACATTTTGAGGACACTCTAATCCTTTCTGCTGAAGAAAGCTCTTCACAGTGGCAGCTCTGGCAATCAGCTTCAGAGCTCTACTCAGTCTGTTTATGATGGGGATGAGGTCTATGACTGAAGAGCTGAAAGGCATTGAGATCCAGTGGGTGGCAGGATACAGCTGAACAGACTTTATATATGAGATGGTGTCTTTCATAGTTCTGTTTATTGAAGGGCAGGCTTTCAGTCACCCTACTTTGAGTCCAGCGGTCTATTGTGCTCAGCTAAGTTATACTTAAAAATGAGATAAACTGGCTCCTAAACCCTTGATTCAGATGGATTCGCATGCAGCAGTTTTCACGTGTTTAATAGGGGTTATCTAAGGAGGTTTTCTGCGGAAGGTGTGAAAATGCGGTAAGATTTGGATGACAGCAGCTCCTCTCAAAGTAGCTCTTTTGCAGAACTTCATTACTATATTTTGAGGTAGAGTAGAAAATTGGTATGAGTGAAAATGAATTGAGAAGTCATCTACAACTGAGTGTACTTATTTTGTAACCTAAATCAATTCTAACTATATTTTAGTGAGAAGATTTAGCCCAGCTTTTCCTTCTTCCTGTGTTTTAAAAAAGAAAAAAAAAAATTTTTGAAGAATGTCCCAGGATGATGCTTAGCGCTGGCAGAAACTAATGTTTGTACCCTCATGTTGTACCTACATCAAGTTTTAAGATACACAACAGGTTCATGACTGGAGTGATCTGTGTTATGATTTATATTTAGTACGTGCCAAATCACTCTTAGTAGGTCTGTCTCTTCTGGGTATGAGTAATGGGACATGTCTATAATTCATCTAAAAAAAAGTAGATTGCTGTATTCAAAATCAGAAGGGAAAAAGATGTATGGAAATTTTCTTATTTGCTTTCATCATTTAATGAATACATGGAGAGTATGGTGTTTTTCAGTCCTTTGTGCTTTTTGTCAGGATAGCCATTGTCATGACCAAAAGTGTACTTTTTCCTCAGTGATACTGACAGCTCCTGATAGTTTTAACCTGACCTAATCACTGTTTAGCTAAACTGATGAGGAAGAAACAAGTCTTAAACTGACAGGTTAACAAGAAACCTTTGGGTCAGCCTCAGACTAGCCCCATCTAAATGTTTTGTAGATGAGTAAACTTAATCTGAGAGGGACAAAACTCAACTTGCTGTCATCTGAATGTCTTTATAATGCTGGGGAAGAATCTGCAACTTTGCTCTGCAAGAGCAAATATATATATGTGTGTGTGTCTATATAGACATCTATTTGTCTAGAACTTGAGCTTGTTCTGTACAACAAAATACTAAAATGATAAAATGCAACTCCAGGACTGAGGTTGTGGGAGAAGCATGAGCACTCGCAAAGCCAAGCTAGAGGTTGACTGAGTGCAATGCAGGTTCCTGCTAAGCACAGAGCTAAATCCCATTCTTGAAGGCCTTCTGCTCTGCAGACTGAGCGAAGAGAAGCCTAGAAATAGGCTTGTGCCCAGGATTCCTTTTGAACAGAAAACTCTTTCAAAATTTCCCACCAGGCGTCAGCAGCTCTTTAAGCCATGCTGTCTATTTTGAGTTTTATTTAGATTAACAAATTCCACACCCTCGCATACAAAAGCAGAATAGAGTGAAAACACAAGCTGCCCTAACAGAGCAATATCCAACAAACATTATGCTACTCAGAAATATTTGCTGTACAATCCTCCCCACAAAAGGGACTTGTTCAGCCAAAAGATGTCAGATAGCATCTTGCTAAAAGCAATGGTGCCAGTGGAGCTTGCTTCCAAGTTCATGCAGCTGATTTTTTTTCCCTCCGTTTGCTTCATACGAAGAATACAAGCCATTTATTTCTTTGAATCTCTGAACTTAAGAAAAAGAGATTGATGGACTTCATACAGGGCTCTGTCCACTAAAGAAATGGAGATGATATTGCAGGCAGTAGGACCTGCTGCTTTCTATTTAACAGATAATATTGTCTTCCTCGGGTTGGCTTATAAATGCATGGTGTTGCATTTGCTCTTTTTTTTACTCAATTAGGCTTCCAGTAGCATGCAGACTAGGGAAACACTGCAAGATACTTTGCTCTGTGTTTGGGTGACCAATGCAGGGTTTGTGGTGAAGCTCAGAACCAGTACAAAATAACCAAAGTTCCAGTCTGGGCTGGTATCAATGGTTTCCACTTGGTTGGATGCATCTTCTTTTTCTTTGTTTTCCTGAATCTTCCCTCTTCCATCTCTCCTTTGTTTTTGCCATTGACTTTATTATTCATTCAGCCTCCCCTGTGTGCAGCATTGTCAAGTGTTTCTTTACTCCTGCTTTTCTAGACTTGTTCCCCCAACTCACGCAAAGATATCCATGAAGTTCTTGGTGTCTTTATTTGTGCCTAGTGAAAGAGTGATATGATTTGTGGCAGAAATTTGTTAAATGTCTATCACAAAATGTTTGTAGTAAGTGTGAGAGTGTCTTAGTCCACTGCTGATCAAACATAGCTCCAAGACATCACTGCATAGCTCATAGCTCAACATTATTGCCTTGCTATATCTCCTGGGGACTGGAAAGCTGACCACACTACATTCCCAGTCAGTGTCTTCTCCCTAGCTCCCATACTGGGAGTGTTTTGCCCAGGCTCATGCAGCTCTTTTTACATAATATTTGGGAACCTGAAACAGTGATGTAGGAGTTCTAGATCCTTGACTACTGAACCTGGATTTTGAGGGACAACATCACCTAAGGCACTTTAAGCTCTTCAAATTCAGACACTTGTCCCTGTTTGTTTCTATTGCTTTTTCTACAATTTATTGTCCTGAAAATGTTGTTTAGCACTGCCCTGATAATCTACTTTCCAGTATGTCTGTAGGTAGCAGTCATTTCACCTTTCAACCTCACTTCTAGGGGAAGCAAGGCAAGCTTTTTATTCTCCTTGGCACTTTTTAGACCAAGAGCTTTTTCTGTATCTATTTAGTTCATTTATTTTGGATCTACCTGGCCAAAGTGGTACAAGATGAGCTATTTCACATCAACTGGTTTAGCTGCTCCTGGAAATGCTTGCTGCTTTCCATTAAATGTTCAGGATACCTTGAGTCCTGATGCAGGTTTTGCATTGCAGGAGGACCTAAACTTTGAAATCACATGTTAACGATGTGGATATGCTGTAATACCCCAGCTGAGGTCTGACTAATCCTACTTTGGCATTATAATTTCCTTATCTCTACTTGTGTATATGTTGGTATTATCTTCTTTGCCTCATATTTGTTATTTGTGGTTGTCCTGTGAATAAGCCTTGCCCCTTTTGTAGTGCCTCTGTGACTGAGCAAGTCTTGGTTTTTTTGGGTTTTCCAGGAGTTATGTTTTGGGATTACAGAAATTCTCATTACTGGTCTCAAGCATATGATTTTGCAGTTTGTCCCATTTCCTTTATTCCTCTTCTTAATCATCCAGTTCTTCCTGTAGCATCTCTGTTCCTCTCCATGATATAGTTCCACCTAACTTTGTCATCAGTAAGACACAGTCATGCTTCTTGGGACTGATCTTATTTAATATTTTAATAAGTACATATACATGTATCCTGTTGGAAGTGATTCTTACAAAAGAGCTTAGGGCCTTAAACTGTGAGGACATAATTATAAGAAAGAGGAGGCAAAAAGCTCTTCTATTTTTGTTAGTGTGTTTTTCTTCAGAAGCCCTGTCCCTTTGTATGCTGAAATGATATAAGGATAGATTTCCCCCACCACCTCAAGAAAAAAAAAAATGGGTGTTGGGAAGACAACTTACTCTATGCTTTTTGAGCCTCTTAGAGAGTGAGTCAGTTCTGTGTTTAGTACCAGTACTAAGCTTTCTAACGGCGGGGGGAAGAAAATAATCCTTCTACTGAACTACCTGCATGAGAAGTCCAGTGCTATTTCTTTGATTTACTGAGGAATATTTGTGTAGAAGTTGCCACACAGCATTTTAAGTGGAGAGGATGCAGAGGTGCTTATAGAGAAGCAATTGTAGAAAGAACCAAGCATTTCAATCCATTTATCAAAACAGTCATGGTTCTCATCTGAAGACAGGTGGAATAATAAATATTGAGCAAAAGCCTCAACTAGATCCAAAGGTTTTTATTAAACAGAAGGGTTTTTTAAGTGACTATCTTTCAGCTCTTGCCAACTTGCTTAATAATTAAAACAGTTGCCCATCTATTTGCTGACCATGGCAGACTTCTGCAAAGGTGTTTATTGATCTGAAATGTAATTTGGGGTGATATGCTTTTGCATTATTTCTTAGATACTCAAACAATATTTAGCTGATATTTCATTACATAGAAATTTCTCAAAGGAAATATAATTTCAAGGGTAACTTAAGGGCCCTATGTTTTGAAGGCCAAAAAATTTCTGGTATCTGCTGAACTGCAATATTGCTAATTTAACTGAAGGTAACTCCAAGAGAATGGAGAGGGGAAAAAAAAACAGCCAAATTATTCTGTGATGTGGTTCCCATTACAGACAGGGAAAGATCTCACTCTAAACTTGAGTGTGATTTTCCTAAGTGTTTAGGGAAACAGATACTGGTAGGGTTGAAAAAAGTGACTTCCCAGTTTCTATGATGTCCTGTGATAGGTTAATTTGGAAGGTGGATGAAAACAAAAGATATGATGGAATTGAGTTGTGCCATGAAGATTCCTTCCATCCAAAAAGAAGAAAGCATGAGGCCTCTATTTCCAAACTGCTGCTTCCATAAGCTGCTTTCACAAAAAGTGCAAACTAATCTTATACTGAAATGCTGTAGGGGCAGCCAGTGAATCTCATGGAAATGACCTGGTGACAAGTACGTGGATGTCAGACCGGCGAGTCTCACTCTTGGGCATTTGAGGAGGGACAGAGTAGGTACATGCTATGTTACTGCTGCTTTTTCTCCTGCTCAGCCAAATCTCAATTTATATATCTCTTATTCACATAAATAGACTTATATATCTCATACAGCTCTGCTGACTGGCTTAGGATGGGTAGGTTTACAGAGCCTACTCTGTTAGTCTAGTAGAGGATTGTCTCAAATGCAGAAGGCCCTGGTGTCTGGATCAGCAGAACTGACTTTTTAGGATGAGCAAACTCTAGTTCTATTAAAAATCTCAGTAGTTTTATATTCTTTAAAAATAAAAGTAAAGCTGAAGCTCATTTTATTTTGAATCTGCCTGCTTTTCAGTAAAAGGCTTTTTCTGTTTTCTGGGTTTTTCTGTTTGCATTTTCCTTTTGGGACCTCTGAGCTACTCACTATACCTGTAGTTGGCTTCAGAGAGGATCTTCTGTCCCTTCTTATTCCCTGTCACCAGCTTCTACCCCTAGCATCAAATCTTGAGTTAAGCTACTTCTGTCTTTAGCAGAGGTAGCCTTTTCCTAGTTTAAACCTCACTGTGTCAGGGGAATCTCTGTTACTGGAGCCGTCAATTTTGATTTGTATATCAGTAGTGTTGTGTCAGTAGCCAGAGGGTATGGCAGCAGGGTTTTCCACAAGCTTTTATTGGTCGTATTGCTGGAGGTTTGTTTCAAATTAGCTTCAGTCTCGTAAAAGTACAGTATAATGTTATTTCCCACTTGTAAACAAAATGGTGACTAATTAATTATTGCAGTAAGCAAAATTGCGCAGTCTGCTCATTCTAGAGTTTCAGTGTTGCTCTAACACCACAAGTTTTTGAAGGCTTTAAGTCACCTTTTTTTCCACTGTTAAGGCCAAGCGCACCACAGGCGAACTGGAGAGGGGCATCCTTTCCGGAGTAACGAATTGGGCTGCCTCTGAGTTTTATCCTTAAAAACAAAGCTGAGTGCTCTCTCCAAAATAAATAAAAAGCCTACGGAATTGACAATGGGACAGTTCCTGTACTGGAGACAGACTAACGCCATAAAACTCAGATTCATACCAAGAGTCAAGCAGCTCAAAGTTAATTAGTGTTTCAATCTAGAGATTTATTTTAGCTCGTTATAGATAGTCAAGCTGTTTGCAAGATGCAGGCAGCAGATTTGGTTGGAATATAGCAATTCAGCCTGTGGCATTTTTGAATCCATGAAGGCTTTGGCTTTTTTAAATATCAGTGACTATTTCTAGAAGGTTAAAAGATACTTGTGACTTGGGATTTTTAATACAACTTTTATGGGATACATTTTCAAAAATTGCAATTGAAAGCTAGAAATGCATTTTGAAGGGGGAAAAAATACCATTATCTCTAACATGATATTTTTATGCATGATATGCCATACATACATAGTGCATGAAGATTAATAGTATATGAAGTAAGTGTGCAAGTGTTCCTGATTGGAACAGTAGCATTTCATATCCACTTTGCATCAGTGTAAGCAGCCACAGAAGGCAGAGGGCAAATGGTGGAAATGTATCCAACATAAGGGCTTCAAAGAGTGGAAAGAAGCTGATCAATTGTTTGCTATCTTACAACTTCATAGAAGAGTTTTTCTTAACTCATATACTTATAATCCATACCTTGTGTATTGCAATTGCAGCTCACTTGTACCCTCTAAATGTGAAATCCATGAAAGCTACCTTGCTGATATCCCTTTAAAAGCAACTTGAACCTGACATTGTAATTTACACCACTGTTTGTCACTATTTAATTTTCTCTGACACTCCCATTAGTTATACCTGTTCACATCTGTTCTGAATTTATCCCTTTCAATTTAATTTATTATCACTTTCAATGCATAAAAATCTGAACCAGTAACAAATTGTCCAGGTAATAAGTCCCATCTTTTGGCATGCTTATAGCCAAGAATTTGTTGAACCTTCCATTGCCTATCCTGGGGTGCAGGTGCAAGTAGGAAGGAAGCAGTTGAGTATGTTGACAACCCAATGCTTAAAGTGCAGAGAGGGTTAAGGCTGGGATAAGAGGTATATGGGCTTTTTTGAACAGACTGGATGATTTTCTTAAAGGAGTGAATGGTAAAAATTGTTACACTCATACTGAACCGAGACCTTCAGGAAGAAAAAGACTTATAATATCCCAGATAGTCAGTGTCACTTCAGTAAGTTCGTGTGAGGAGGCTACGATGCAGTTGTTGAATTGATAGAGTGGGAAACAACTCTGGAAGGCAGGTTTCTGAGGGCAAGGAAGAGAACAGCTGAGATGTGACTGTGAAACAGTTAATGTCTGCTTTCCCCAAAGACAACAGAAATTTGAACTAAAATTTGAGGAGCATTTTAAGGCAAAACCAAGTGAAGTTTTGTGGTCCTCAGTGTTTTTTTAGTGGAGGAGGAGACATTGATTTGTTTTAAAGACAAGACTTAGTAGGACAGAAAGAATTGACTTTAATGCATCAGGTCTTGCAGGATGGCTGTGTCCACTGCATGGTAACATCTATTCTTCACTCCTCTAAGCAACCTTCAATGATTTAAGCCCAGGGCATGTCCCAGAGCTGTGAAGGGTGGAAATATCTGAGCTCAGCACACAAGCCCACTCATTTGTCATATTTTTGGGGACAAAGGCATCATGACTGATTCTGCTGTCTTTGGAGGCAACTGCACTATTGGACTTCTGGGGCAGAAAAATTCAACAAGGTAAAAAACTGTTCTTGAAAAATTATTTGAAAGGGAAAGGTAATGGGGATGGACTAAGTTTCTCCAGGCTTTTCTTCTCCTTTCCCATGACCTAGGAACTGGGAACAGGCTGCTGCAGAGCAGCCTGTGAAGCAGCAGCCCAAATTTCTGACTCTGGAACATCACCAGCAAGATTCATGTGGAGCTCTGTGAAGTGTCTCTGCAGTAGCTTGCTGGTCTGCATGTCCTTATTGAGGAATGAGGGATGGTAGGTCTCAGTACAGGATTCCAGTGCAATCTGGGACAAGTGTAATATTTTAAAGATGATATTTAGTGGACAGCATGGGTGGGCAGGATGTGAAGATGCAAAATTTTTGCTGGAAAAGTAGCTGGTGACTCTGCTTTGGCAAAGCACACTGGATTATTCATTCTGTGAGAAGGTGAAAGTCTTTGCTTTTGAAACTGTCTTAGTGAATAATCTCGAACGTTATGAAAACAGTGAATTCATCTGTTCATGAATAGTGTGGATATTTTCGCTTTTGTGCCATACCCATCCACAGCAATATTTTTTGTATTAAATACTGTGAATCCACTTCACCTGTCAGCACTATTCAAAACACAAAATGCTGCATGAATAGGAAGGATGTTCTGGGATCTCTCAAATGATTACTGTTGCTAGGAAAACCACTTCCTGATATCTTTGTGCACGGTGTCTGTGTCTCTCTCTGTGTACCGCCTTCAGTGACAGGCAAATTCATATCAAGGCATAGGGAAGAAATAGGAAAAGTTTAGAAATGTTTAAAGAACACTGCTTAAAAGGTGGATGTCATTGCAAATAATAGTTAAGAGTTATGATTTCTTTCCTATGTGGGATTACTGGTGCTAAATTGGAGAGAATTGCAGTGCTGGTTATGCTGTGAATCTGATGCAGGCTTGGGTTGCATTAAAGCTGAAAATTGTTAGGCTCTCCACAATGCAGCTAATGTATTTTGTGCAGTAATGACAGACTGATTCTGAAGGGTCACAGACACTGACTTCTGGAGGGTTTACTTATTTTTGTTTTGTAAAGCAAGCTCTTATGGTATGTAAAGGCTTATATTAGCCAGAGGGGCATATAAGAGGTTTGTGTTTTCTGGTATGCATACCCAAGCTCAGAAACCATGGATGTTTAACCTGCTGTGATTTAATGTGCTGATACTTGTAAGTATCAGAAAGTAAGAGGAAAAACATCCTGAAAGTCATGGTGTGAAGGGGAACTTTGACTTAAATTGTAGGAGACATTGAGACTTGTACCATATTCTTAGCATAGTAATATTTCGGCTGTTTGATTATCACCTTTAGTTGTGCCCTTATATCATATACCTTAAATTAGGGGACTGTTATCATAACCATTTAAAGAGTAAACCTGCAGTGAGGGAAAGTTAGTATTAGAGGAAAAAAGGATATGCTATGCAAGCTCCTGCTGCAAGCAGCCTCTTTCAGCTGCTCTTGCTGCCTGCTGGGATTTCCATACAGGTGAGCTGGGAATGTGTGATGCTCCCTGCTGTTAATTCTCAGGACTCACTGGGGAGGAACAGAAACTGAATTATCCAAGTTAAAAATATTAATGAGAATGTAGGTTGATGCTTTCAAAGGAGCTTGGGGTAGCTGTAGCTAATGAGAACATCTGCAACTCCTGGTGGGGAGAAAAAAAATACTGCTTAAATTTTTGTATTTTCATGTAAATTCTTCTCTGCATTACCTAGTATTTGGCACCCTTGCTCACTGTTTTTATTAACAAAAATAAAATCTAAATAAAACAAAAGCAATTTTTAGAAAGGTGTTTCAATTTGAGCAGAAGTCTTGAACAACAAAAAGCTTCACCAGTGCTTTCAAGCAGATCTTGGCGATCCTTTGGAAGGCCTGGCCAAAGGCACACGATTTCTGTCTGCTTTGCCATCCTAGCCGAGTTGTGCATTTGCTCTGTGCATTATTTTTCCCAACTTGAGGTTAATATATAGCTCCATACTACAGCGCAGTGATCTCTGTGCATTCAGGCCAGTATGTCACGTAGGTGTACGATGAGCTACTGCTTTTCTGCTATTAACTGTAGCCAAACAGTTAAAATCTTTTGACCAAATAACATCTATAAGGAGGCCTTTGATAACGATGTTGTTAGTGATTCATTTCTCTGGCCCATCTATGGAGCTTATCTGTTTGAGGTCAGATATGGAGATTAGGCCTTTTTATCTGAAATATCTTGGGTGGTTCTTTGAAGCCTTTTGGATGGGATTTTGTTCAGTAAAGCCCCTATTATACATGATATATATATTTTTTTCCTGAATTTTGCTACCACTAACGCTCTTGTATTGAAGGCAAATTTGCTTCGAAGATGTGATGAATCTGTCAGTTCTACCAACAGAACAACCTGATACAGCTGGACGAGGCAGATCTGGTCACTTGATGGATGGAAATATTCTTATCTCTTTCACTTAGCTTGAATTAGTCCAAACGTACCATTCCTTCCCAAACTGGATTTGGAGTTCTCTTGCCTGCCTAAGGAGAACAATGGCTCCCTCTGGATGCTTTGTCCTATTTTTTTTCACTCTCTAGCTGCAACACCCTTTTAATAAACCAGCTCCCAGCCAAGTACCGTCTTTCCCCAACACATTCTAATTCTTTAAAATAGCAGAAAATTTATTCTGTTCTCCTGGGTCTTTAAGTCCACATTTTAAAATTCGAGGCAAGTAAGCAGAGTATACTCTACTGTGATATAGCCCCAAAAATGAGATATCTCACATCTTAAAAAATGAACTTAACAGTTTTAATGATTTAAAAAGTAGTTATCAAATGGAAAAGTTTGTGTGCAGGGACTATATAGAGAGACTTTCTGACTTTCCATCACCAGTGTTTCACTTCCCTTGTTCTTTTCTTTTATTACTACTTATATTTATTTATTTGTTTTACAGTCTAGTGGGCTTAGAGGATAAATTCCTTATGTGCTTGGTATTATAAAAGGAAACAATGTTAAAGCATAACTTATGATTTATTTAGTCTAGTGAAAACCAAGAATGACAAGTAGCAAAGGGTGATGCTGGTGGCTGAATGAGGACCAGTGGCAAGAAGCAGCCAGCCTATGGCTGCAGAAGCTGGTGTCAGAGGCTGGAGCTGGACATTGAATTTTTATGCCCTAAATTGATGGTTTTGCAGAGTTCTGCTTTAAGACTTCCCTGGTCTCCTTTTCTTGGTGATTTCTTTGTTCATCTTCTGTTCAATTTATTCCTTTTCCTCTATCTTCTTTAGAAGTGCCAGAAAATAATTAAAACTCATCAAATAGTATAAATAGTTTCTCTGGGACATCCTAAAGAATGTGATACTTGTTCTCCTAGAATTTTAGTCTGACTAAATTCCTTCCTCTTTTTTCTCTTGCTTGCAGGAGTCCAAAGCTTTAAAATCATTATATGGTAAATTTACCCCCACCCACCTATTGCTTTTGCTCCTACTTTCCTTTTTTTCTGCTAATGAGTCATGATATGTAATTACCTTCTGTCTTTACTGTATTTAGTGAACATGCCAGTACAGAATGATTTAAGAAAATACAAAAAAAAGCCTAAGAAAAAAGGCAAGGAAACAAGCAAGCATCCAGAACTGCTTTGGCTCCCACTCACCATTTTTGCTCTTGCCAAGTGTAATGAATATTGCTTTTTCTGTATAGCAGTCTGAAGCAGGATTAAGTAAACTTATATTATTACCTTTTAATGAATGTTTGCTTTTTAATGTATAATTTTTCAGTGGGCTATCTGGCTTTACTGGACACTCAAACAGGCAGTGAATTTGAAATGTATCCTATGTCTCCCTGAATCTGTTTGTCTTTAAATCTATTATCCAAACTTGCCATGCATGTTAGCCTGAGAGTGATGCAGAATATACTATGTGAAACAGCCAGAAGAGAGCATGATATGGGGAGGGCTGACTGTGGGTTTTGGGTTTTTTGCACTCATTGGGTTTTTCATCATGACAAGTGTTGTTTTCATTCCTAGCAATAGAGGAGATGCTTTTATACCCCTAAACCTCAACCTGAATTGGGGAAGTGCACATTAAAGCCAAGGCCCTGCAGAAGTGCTCTGTGTGCCAAATCCCTGTATTTAAAGTGCTTTTGCTGCATGTAGCTGTGATGGTGTGTCCTGAAGAAAGAGATATCTAGGGCTGCTTATTAAATAGAGGGAGCTAGAGGTTTGTAGTCACTTTAGGAATTTGTTCTTAAGGATTGTTTCTTCTTAGTGACACAGGGAAGAAGGTAAAAGCCAGTGCTCTCAGCCCCTGAATAATAAATGATTGAATAGCAGAAATTCAATAGGGCTTTTTCTGTGAATAAGATGGCAAAGAAAATAACCATTTCTTTGGGATAGCTCATCCATTCATGGATAGCTTCTTTTGGTAAATAAATATCTTGCCACCTGCAATTCTGCTAGAGTTTTTGTGTAATTTCCAGTATTTTCTGATGGATTCTGAACTGAGTTTTAAGGAGGATGTTTAAAATAAACAGAGAGGAAGAAAAGAAAGAACTTACATCAAAGATATCAACCTTTTTCTTCTCTCTGCATGTTTCCCCTGAATATGGAGTTGGCAAACTCTCAAATCACTTTATCATGTTTGAACTTGGAAAAATGTATGATAATGCCAGCTGAGCTAATATTTAAAGAGCTCTTCACTTCAATTTTATTGTGTCTCTCTCTGTTCTTCTAAAGTTTTCTGACAGGTGTCGAGGCTGAATGGCCAAGAGAGGGAGGGACAAAGACATTTGCTCCCAAACTCAGTCTGAGGCAGCCCCTTGAGGATTTCTCTAATTTATCCTTATTGTGGTAGTCTTGGACTGCTGTGGTAACCAAGCATCAAGCAGAGCTCTTATCCTTCCCTGTCCTTGTGACACCTCTCTGCCTCTCCAGGATCCTCCATGGTTCCCTAGAATCCTGGTGGACCCTTTGGAGATCTCTGCATTGCTGGGCTTGGACAGTACCAGCAGGCACAGCCTGAGTGCCTGGTCTGGTTGGAAAGATCCCCTTTGCCCAGGTATGGCTAGACAGAGAGATGTATTTGTGCTTTTCCCAGTGGGTGTCTCTTTTTTTTTTTAATGTGTGTATCATGGTGGTAACTTCATCTACTTGCAGGTTTTACAAGCTCAAGGAGAGCTGGGAAGTGGTACTTTGAAGTTTAGTGCATGTACAGCAGGAGAGGGGTTGCCAGTGTGTTAGTGGCATGTGTGTTTTTGTTTAATTTTTTTTGTTTGCTTTTTTCTCTTTAAGGCATCCTTACTGGTTTCTTATGTGAGCTGAATTGATAGTAGGAAAAGGTGGCAGGAAAAATATCTTAGAGATCCTGTCCTCAGAGGCTTCAGGTATCTAGGGAATGCTTTGGAAATGCTCTGTGCTTGCAATGGCTGGGTAGCAAATATTGCAAATACCACCTGGTGGTTGGACTTTTACTTGCTCATCCTATTTGCCACTGCACCAGACGAACAAATCAGGTTTTGGCAGGTGATCTCTGGAGACATTTCTCCAAAAGGCTTAAAAGGTTAATAAATCCTCAAAATCAAGTGGGCCAGAGAGATAAGGAGGTTTTGGCTGTACCTTCATGTATGGTCTAACCTTGGAAGTGCTGAGTATTATCAGCTTTAGCACCCTGGAGTTGTGAATGCTTTGGCATGACTTTAGGATCCTTGACCTTTATCAGATCCATGCCATAGTGTTTTTATTTATGGGTGTGAAGTCAACACAGGGTTACCTAGGTCATCTGTAGGTGAAGTTCTCCTTCTCCTTGCAACTATTCTGTATCTTAATCCCAACTTGGAGTGAAACGTGGCAACCTTAAGTGTATAATTTCTTTCCTATTACATTATTCCTTCCAGTACAGGAGGTACCAGTGTTTGTCATTTAGGAGTGTCATATCATTACATTGCATATTGCAGTGTAATGATGTGAAATGATTAAATGACAAAATGCCAGTTCACTGCCAA
>JAVCKT010004596.1:0-13763 GCA_032273925.1 Rhynchotus rufescens
ACGAACCATCTGGAGATGTTGATCTCCATCCATTTCCTACATCAAACTCAGCCGAGCTAGCTGACATAGAGCACCTGCAGCTGGTTGAATTCTGAAGAAAGGAGTCCTCCTTTTATTTACTTTGTGCCTCTGTTTTCCATCATTGAAGTGGAAATAGTATCTGAAGACACTTATTAGTGCTGTGTAACACAAAATATTTGGCTTTCTCCTAAACTCACTGACAGAAGCAGAGAGAATGCTCAAGCAAAGAGAAATACTGACAGTTACCTTTCTACAGCTGTTGTGGAGAAATGCATTTGAAGAGAGATTAGACAAAATAAAGATAGATTCTGCATATTAGATATTGTAGGCTGGAATTCTGGTGGCTCAGAAAGTTTCTGACCCACCTAATGGGAACAGTAAATTATAGAGTTTACTCAATGCATATACATGTATTTCTCATTCTCTTCCCACTTTTTACCCCTGTCAAAAACAGAAAAGTGAACTAAATGATTTGCTCTGATCCAGTATGGCAGTTCATTTCCACCTATCATTCACTGCTGTTTGTAGGAAAATAATCTGACCATTGCATTGGCAGAAATAGGCAAAGAAACCAGTAAAAGAGGAGGGTGAATCTATTCTACATTTTGCAGCATTTTATATTGTTATGTCATGGCTGTTCACTGGTTGCTGTTTTTGTAAATGATACTTTAATACCTGCAATTCTACTGTATTGTACTTCATTTTACCAAAATATATTTTCACTTAGAACTTTACAGAAGTAGCCAAACAAAATGCCTGTATCTGGGTCTTACAGGGACTCTGCAATGTAATGCACAGATTTGAACACAAATCAACAAAAGTTGGGCTTCTACCACAGCTTATAACTTACTGAGCACTCTCCAACTGTTCCAAGCTCCATTACTGAGAGTTGTTCAAGAAAACGATGAGCAAAACTCATGGTTTCATCTCCAAACAATTTCCAACATTGTTTCATATAGCACTATTATCTTAGATGTGCTAAGTTTCAGAAACTATATAGTTGCTTAAGTTCAGAAATGACATTTTGTTTTTTCCTGCCTTTGTATAACCCTGTATTGCTGTGATAGCATTGCTCTCAAGTCTGAAGTTAAACTGAACACTTTTCTTTTAGAAGTAATGTATTCCTCCTGTGAATATGTCTGGAGTCTGCTGTGTAAATTACTTACACAGACTGGTTCCTTTCAGGAATGTCTTCAAAAACTTTATCCAGATTGTGATATTGGTTGTGTCAGTCCTGGTTTTGTGTGAAGTAGATAAGATTTAACTCAAATTTGCAACTTGTATGGACATATTAGTCACTTTTGGTTTTATAAGAATTGGTTAATGAAAATGCACCGAAGAATGTAATCATTAAGAATATTAAAATGATGAGTAATGTGAATTGCATTTTAATGGTGAATAAATTGATCCCATTATTTTCCTCAAGCAGCTTAGGAAGGACACTTTCCATGTGGGACCCTGAAAAGTGATTGCATCAAAGCAGTCAGCATTCAGCAATGTACCACATTCAGCAGTGTACCTGTTTGTACATGTTCAGAATTGCCTTTTTCTGCTTTGCTACTTCTTGGCCTATTAGCATCTCAACTGCAATTCAGCTATGAAAGAATGACTACTATTTTATTCTATTGCATCTGATTTTTTTTTTTTTTTTTAAATTCTGTTCATGCTGGAGCTTGTCTTCTCTTGTTAGCAAAGAGAAAACTTGAAGGATATCAATTACACAAGTGTGTAATAGCATAGTTTGGGATTTTTTTCTCTCTGAGAGAGAGAATTTGGGAGAGAGATGATGTGTCTGGTAGAAAAAGCATACTTTTGCATATGTATATATCAGACTTGCAATGAAATCACTGAGGTGCATCTACTGCATCCGTTTAGTGTATTGCTTGCTTCACTTCTGGTCCTGGGCTGCAGTTGCCAGTGTCAGATAAATGCTGTTTTGCTCCATGACTCCAAGCAAGAGTGCTAGAGATAGTAGTCTTGATTAGAAACAAGGTGGTTGTACCATGGCAGGCACCCTGCTTGCTGTGGGATTAAAGATGTTAAAGCCAAATGAGCTCAGGAGCTCACAGCACTATATTTTTCTGCACAGTTTCTCAGCAGAGCTACTGTTTCATGATTGATTCCTACTATTCAAGTGGAGCTTTTGTGCCCATCTGGTGAACTAGAGATGTGTTGATGCTTGCATGCACATCGGCAAAGAAAACTGTTGTTTGAATGCTCTCATACATCTTCCTCTCTACCTGTCTCTCAAAACTATGTTTTAAAGCAGCTAATGGGAGATTTAGTTTATGGACTTTTTTTTTTTTTAATCACCCAAGAATAGTGTTAGTCTAAGCACTGTTCCCTCACCCTCTCAGTAACCTTGTTTTTAAGAGTGTTTTTGTGCCACTGTAGGTCAGGGTGTGGACTTGAGTTGTTCAGGAAAGAAACATATGGGAATTTTCTGTCATCCGGATGGTTTCTTCATATTTTGCTACCTATGTGTTACAAATGCAAATTATTTATATGGATGTGTTTAACTGCCTTCTCAATATATTGTTCAGTGTCCAGTTCTAACTTTTAAACATTTTCCTGCTGAGAATTCAGAGCCTGCAAGTCTGTTAACTTGCATTTGGAAATGACATTCTGCTAGAGCTGTAAGGCATAAGGTAAAAGGTAAGGGAAGGAAACAGAGCAAAACAATTAAGATAATAATAAACCTCATTAAGATAATAAAACTCTGTTTCCTGTTTCACATCATTGACCTACTCATTACCTACTCATTGGTTTCAGGCAAAAGACTGAAATTATTTCAAACAAAACCATCTATGATAAAAATATTTATAAACAAGGAACTTAATTCTTGTCTGTCTCCATGCTGGCTGTATATATTTCACTATGAATCTTGTGTTCCATTCAGTCTGGGACAAGATATTAATTCTATAGCTTGATGCTTCGTCACTTACAGAGCTGCCAAATCTGGAAAGATTTCCCTAATTTTCTAGTATTACCATTAATGAAGTAATATTGCTTCTCCAATTACACTTTCCTGAATACAAGACAAAGCTTGAATCATTGGGGATAGAGGAGAGGCAGGTATTGCATAAATACCAGGGGAATCTCTGTTGTCCCATTTTTAATGCTGGAAGTGAGAGCTATGTTTGCCTGCCTTTTCACCATATGGCAATAATAATATCTATAAACCATATGTATTCGGTGCTATACTTGTTCATAGTTTCAGAGCAGCCTTAAAGGAAGTGCGACATCCCTGGCCTTTGAGAATGTAAAATATATTTCCTTAAAGGTAAAATGCAGTAAATTAGTTTACTAAAGTAAATTAGTTTTCTTCTGCTTATATGCACAGTGATTCTACAATATAAAGGGGTTAGCACAAGCTAAAAGAGAGGCCATTCCAAAGGTAGGTCATGTTAAAACATTCAAAGCCTTTGAACATTACTGTCAGCATTAAATATAGCCCAGTGATCTCAGTGGAAATATCTATTGCAAACCATTTCTGTGATCTATTTAGCCATGCAACATACAGGTTCCACTATACTGTAGCTATAGACAACTAAAACAATTTCAGAAACTTGTATTTAGGTTTTCAAGTGCTAAAGCTGGTCAGAGCGAGAGTTGCAGCTGTATCTCAGGCTCCAATCTGACTGGGAAGCAGAACCAAGATAGAGATAAATGTCTATTCTTCAATTCTTTCTGTGATGTATTTCAGTCTTATCTCAACCTGGCAACAATTGCACAAATCTGTGGTCTTTTAGACTGTGTCTTCTGAGATTTTCTCCCATGCGTTTACCTCTGTCCATTGCATTATGTATATCTGTGCTTCTTTCAAATTCATCTCCTGCTGGGATGCTTGTTATCTGAAATGCCAAATACAAAAGGAGTCACCCATATTGAAATATTTTCTTAGGGAATTTCTTTGGAGTACTTTTCCTCTCTATTTCATGGGAAACACTGTTCTAGAATATGTACAGAGGCCAGTGAACAAGTATATTGCAATTTGTGTCTATAAAAAGGAAAGGAGCCTTTCTAGACATTCTGGCACTGAAGTCTGAGCCTTTCGCCTGAGCAGAGTCCTTTGCTTTTTTATTTCTGTTGTTGTAATAAGCTACATGCGGACTGAACATCCCATTCAGGCCATTATGTGGAGTAGCACTCCAGAGGATGTACAGCAGTGTCTGCTGCTTCCCAGGAATAATCCTAAACTCTAGCTCTTCCTACAGCCAAATTACAGGTCTCGTTTGGTTTGAGATTTCCTGTAGCACAGTTGAAAAGCACTCTTCCCCTGGCAGGAGCAATGGGCTCGCAATACAGTGTGTACAGTGTGCCAGCAGTGACATTTCAGCTTGCTTCGCTTGTTAAAGTGCTTTATGTCCCTTTCTTTTCTTTCTTTCTTTCTTTTTTTTTAAACATGCTCTTCTCAGTTCTTTCCCCCTCTCTGTAGGACGATACCCACCTCAAGGTGAATAGATGAATGTCGTCTGGAAGTGAGCCCTGGAGGTCATCTGGCCCTCCCCTGCTCCCCAGCAGGGCTATCTTCAAATATGCACTCAATATTCACACTTGGTAAAGAAAAGCAGAGAGCAACATGTTCCTGCTCTCAGAGTTTGTTGGAATCCGTATCTTACCCGTACTCTAAGATGCCCTGCTGTTCAGTTCATCACTTTCCAATATGAATGCAAGGAGTTTGGACATACTGGAAAGCAAGGCTTCATGTTCAGAAAGCATATCGAGGCCTTTGCTTAGTTGTTCCCACAGTCAAATGATAAGTTGCATTAGGTTTGGGTGCTAACATAGTTCAGTAGTGCACTTCATTTAGTTCTAGTTTAATTCTAGAATTCTAGGGAGGAAAAAATTCATAAAAGAAAATAGGACCTCTTGTTATTTAAATTGTTAATTACTTATGTGAAATATGAAAAAGTGCTTTCTTCATTTTTATTTTTTCTGCCTAGTAGTCATTTCCTCTGTCATCAAGGGGAGAAGAAACAGAATCATCTGGTTTATCTTCTTTGTACCTTTTATATGCCTGTCATGTTTGCAGTTATTTACAAACTCTATCAGAAGTTTTCTTCCAGTCTATTTTTTTCCTTCTATTTTCTTCTCTAAACATCTTATTTCTCTCTAATTACATTCAATGCTGTAAAGCTTTCTATCATTACTGTTATATTCATCCTGAGGGTGATGCCTAGGAATTAATTTGGTGTATATAGCCATCTCACATACAAAATTTTGGGTGCTCTCATAGAAGTAATATAGGAAGAGAATTTAGAATTCTTCCGGATGTTTTCCTTTCAGAGGATTAGTATCCAAACACAAAATGTAGGGATGCATTCCAAGAGCTGACATCCTTTTGCTCACTTTTTTTCTTCTTTAATTCTGTTGTTCAAGTGCGACTGTCAGGCTATCTTAGAATTCCTTTGTGAACCCACACACTTAGGTGTAAACTAGAAAGATGTAGTTTTCTTTCTCTGATACTATCAAGAATTGCAAGAGCATTCCTCATGCAGCAAACCTGAAGAATGGCAGAAATGCAAGATTTCTGTCACGTCTGTTCGTACCAGAGTGGGGAGAGAGCCCCTCCTCGCAACAAGCAGATCATCAGGAGTCTACAGGCTCTGAAACTTATAACTACTTTGGAACAAAAGGCAGTAAACTCAGGGGAAGGAAATAGGCTAATTACTGCTATCTCTGCTTTGTAGAATTTTCTTGGAAAGGCATTCAGTTCATTTTGTTGCATTTGGAAACTCTAGTCCTTCCTTTTCCTTTTTCTTTCTATATGCATCCATCCTTTTGTTTTCATGCCAATGACTTGCCTTAGTAGCTAATTCTTCATATTTATTATATTTTTTTGAAAGACAGCCAGGCTTCATTACCCCTTTTTTTGTTCTCAGCTTGGAAGCCAATACTTGCTCTTTCATGCCATTCCTCCCAGCATCCCCAGCATCTCTGAAGAGTTTGTTCTTTAGCATTTCTGTCAACTCTTTAGAAATGAAAAAACATTCACATTTCCTTGCTCTCTTTCCTTGCCACAGTGTCCTGCTGCTTTCTCAATCATTCCTGATGGCTTTGTTCTTTAGAACTAGCTCTCTGTTCTGCAAGGTGAAGTCCATCACAGGCTAGTAAAAGGTAATATTGCCACTCTGATGGAGATTGCATCCATTCTCAGCAGGATGCTTGCTGTCTTGTTTGTTTTTCCTTTCAAAGTTGTTGCTGAAAAGGAACCTAAAAGGTTCCAATCATTTGCCAGTTATTTGTCCTTCTATTGCTCACAGGACTCTTTTGACTCTGTTATTTAAACTGATTTGTTTATCAATCACAGTTCACAACGGTAACCCCAGTCTGTACTGTGTGATCTTTCATAAATGCTGCAATGACCTTTAAGTCCTCTCCTCACAGGTATTTCACCCTTTCGATGCCTACATGATTACCCTGATCAACAAAGAATGCACGATGGGATGCTAAGTTAGTTAGTGTTTTTCCTGGGTATCCAATATATCCAGTCAGTGTCCTAAAAGACAACACAGGAGATCTCAAGCCCAGAGGTCACTGCCTTGGTACCGTTTTAAGCTTGGGTTAGAAGCTCTTGTTGTCATGGGACTTCCCAAGCAGGACCATTGTGGTCACGTCAGACTTACTGACTCTATGCCTTACAGTAGTTCTGAGTGTGTAAGTAGTATCAATTTGCTCCCCCCTCCCTAGATGCTGTATATGATTGTTTTTCTCTCATTGGTACCACCTCCATTTGGCGTATGGTAGAACGTGACTGAGGGGTTGAAGGCCACATCACTGTATGCAGCTGATTTTTATCCCTTATAGTTGCCAGAGGTTGTTGTATGAATATTGAAATCATGTTCTTCATCATCTGTAACATTCCCTATTTACAGGTAACACCTGGAAATAGAAATGTAATGGAAACTTGTCCACCATGAGTACTAACCTTTGCTGTCCTGTCCTGGACGAATTCTGCAAAAACAAGGAAGCAGTTTAGTCTCTGTGTCTGCTGATTTGTTGATATCTCCCTGCTTTGATAATCAGCAGTTTTGAGCAAAATATCTGTGGCAACTATCTTCAGACTGAAATCTATAGTGCAGAGCTTTGCTTCACTCTCACACCACATAGCTGGCTATCTCAGAGGAAGGGGCTAGTTCAGGCACTGAGGTGACAAATATGCACTGTAATTGTGCAGAAATCATGGGGAGGAAGAGAGCCAGATAAGTGTTTGTGTGCAAAGCCCCATTGATACTGGTGGCTCCCCAAAATGTGGTCAGCAACCAGCAGTGTCCCTAAACTATAGTAAATACCTGGAGTGAATTTACAAAAATTATACTTTCTTTATTGGGTTTTGTATTAAAAGGCAATTCAGGAGTATCTGTGAACATTTTTGCAGGTTGACAGTGTACTATTACCCAAAATGTGTGACAACTGCTATGATAATGGTTGCCTGCAAAATGTAGGAATGTTTTCAATGGTTGCCTCCAAAATGTAGGAATGTTTTCTGAAGTATTTACAGTATCTACAGAATCTAGAGCCTTTGTTTCTGATACACTGGATTTTAACAACACTTCTAGCATGTTATCAGTGCAAAAACAAGAGAAAAATCATTAAAAGCATCTGAGTCATTTAGGAAGTCAAAAGTGACTTAAGCATTGAAAAATGAGTCTTTGGCTAAGCAATTAGGGAAAAAAAACCTCAGGGCTTTTCAAATGTTTCTATAAATTATAAATAAATAAGATGATGTACATTTTGTGAGGCTGTGTTCCCTGTTCTCCTCATGATTCAGTGACTCACAAACACTCTTCTAGTTACTGAAAATTGCTGATATTCTTCTGAATTTGGGTCTCTCCTACCCAGTGATCAGAGCTGAAAATATGTATGTGCATACCTACGAATGTATTATCAAATTCTGCTCGAAGATCCTTGATTTTCTTGAGGTTTTCCTTTCTCTCTTCCTCCCACTTTCCTGTTGGAAAAGGCCAAAAACTACCCCTCACTTTGTCTAAAGCCCTATTAGTGCCTGCAACCATTTTGCTGAAGTTCAATTTATTTAGAGAAAGCTTCAGGGAAAAAAAATGGTGCAGCTTTCATGTATCAGCAAGAGAAGTTTGCTCTGGAACAGCTGGCAGGCTGCAGGGAAAAGGCAAGGAAGGCAGTGTTGACTGTCAGCAGGAGATGGCTTGCCTTAAAAGACAAAAGCCTTAATGCCTAGAAAAATGACAGCTTGTCTGATTGCTCTGTAATCTCTTTTCAGCACTGGCTGACAGAGCTGGAGATCTTTGCTATGATCTTCGCAGCTGCCATCCACGACTATGAACACACTGGAACCACCAACAACTTTCACATCCAGACACGGTGAGGCTGTTGTAAATCCGCAGGAAGGGATGGGAAGTGGAGGGGACACCCTGTGGAGAATAGCAGCACATCTGTACAGAAGTGCCGGAGCTTTTGCTTGCAAGTGTCACAGGAGGAAAGCTCAGTTCTTGAGACTACATTTAATTTTCTCTTGCTTAACTATTTACAGTGGAGTGCAGATATTCTTATTTCTGGGGCATGGGTTTATATTAATAACCAGGTAAAAGGAAAGTCTCAATATATTTCCATGTAAATCACCAAAGACAACTTGCTGATGACTATTATACTGATGTAGTTTTGGAGATTTCCTGCTTCAAGAGTATTTCTCTAGGTTGAATTTTAAGAGTCAAATACTTACGTACCTAAATCACATATTCCTCAATATCTATGTACAATAGTGAACATCAAGGCTACATACTGATGCTGGTTTTATTTTATGAAATGCAGCAAGGGCATGTGTTTACAATTAGCTTGTTAGTGGTAAATTATCATGCTTACATCACAGTCACTTTTTAAAGCTTTGGATATTGCTATAAGATAGTTGGTCACAGACTGGTCTGGACTGACACTGTTTTGGAACTAACAGAGAGGATGTCCACATTTGAGAGTATACAAAAACTGGGAAGTGACTAGTTCTGGCACCTAATGTCTGTGTGTTATTTTGACAATGTGAATCTGTTGGTGCCAGTAACCAAATGAGATGTCCTTAACAGACAGTGTGTCCTTTGTCTTGGTCACTTGGACATTTTGAAGATGCATTTCATCTTACCACAAGTTTGATGCCTAGAATATACTAGCTGAATCATGCTGTATATCACGGCTATGTAAAAGCTGACAAGGGTCAAACACACATATGCTCAGAAAAGCTTGGGAAGAGTGACAGATATTTCTGTTGCTGTTCTAGGACTAGACACACAGTTTTTACCACTTCATTCATGCAAGAATTAGAGATCTAACTTTGTTCCTGTAATGTCAGAGGGTGTATGGTGTCAGTGGAGAAAAATACACACTGCTCTCTGGGAAGCAGAGCTGAGCGGAGCCTCTAATACTTTGCATTCACCTAGCATTACCATTAACTTCCAGCAAACACTTCATCTTCAGATCACTTCAGCCATGCAACAATCTCCAGTTCAAACCCTGGAGCTAAAAAATAAGGTGCAAAATACCTTTGGTCTTGCTTCATCCCAACAGGAATTTCTTTTCTGGACACATAGTCTTATTCACAGATGACAGAAGGCTGTTCAGTTATGTCTTGTTTACTGCTATTTGCTGTTCTGGAAACAGTATTGGGACACATTCATAGCTTCACTATTGAAGCTAGGCTTCAATATGAGAGTAATACACACAAGAGCTGGAAAGGAATGTCATGATTCAACCTCCAATTGATGCATCTCTCACAGCCTGAAAGCTTTCAGAATCTTTTTTTTTTTTTTTTTTTTAATGTATAATGAAGAGTCTAGGTGAGTCGCAGGTGATGAGGTGAATTTTGGGTTTTAATTTTCCTTTACTGAGTAATAACAATGAACAAATATTGCAGGTGCTCATAAAATGCTGTCTGGGCTATAAGAAATAATCTTTGTAGCTGATCAAAGAAAAGTTTCTTTATGTGAGACTCTAGATAGGGAAGAAACATAATCTCTCTCTCTTTTTTTTTTTTTACATGACAGGTCAGATTCAGCCATTCTATATAATGACCGGTCTGTGCTTGAAAATCACCACGTTAGTGCAGCATATCGTCTTTTGCAAGATGATGAAGAGATGAATATTTTATCTAACCTCTCAAAGGATGACTGGAGGTAAAAATAAGCACGGGTGGCTGCTTAGGAATATTGTGGCATCACTCTAAACTGATATTGCCTTGCTTGAATTAGTATTTTTATTGCTAAGATAGGAAGAATGTTAACAAGTATTTATCTTGCTTGTTTCTGTTTTCGATTTTCATTTCTATTAGTCAGGAGACTGAACTCAGTGACCATGAATTGTAATATACTGTTGGACTTGCACGTAATTATTGAAATTTCAGACACATTATTCTGCATACACCAAGTTATGCGTGAATGTAAAAGTAGCCTGCTGCTTGTTCATGCTAAAGCGTAAGCATAACCTTTATCTACTTTGAGATGCCCTTTACCCTGCATGAAAATTTTAAATGAGACTAAATGAAAATAATGAAAATAAAAATTGAGTCCAAGGAACCATGAATCAGTGTAATATATATCCCAAGGTACTGTAAGAAGCTATAATTCAAAGTAAGTCTCCTGAAGTATTTGATTTATGTTCAAAAATCAGCTCATGACTTGTTTTTTTAATAGCAGATAAGTCGAGCTGAAGAAGGCTTTCTGGTTTGGGGCTTTTTTTTTTTTTTTTTTTCCTGAACTCCAAGGGGTGGTGCTTTAAAAATATCCCAGTATGCTAGACAGGAAGAATCCTCCTCCATAGTCTTTCTCATGGGAGGGTAAGTATTTTGCACCATCTTATGCAACACACTGTGCTTCATGCATGCGTTTAAATCGGATACAGTGCTGAGCAGCTATATTGTTATTTTAATGGGAGCTGGAGGAACTGAACCCCTCTTGGGGACCTGGCTCATGGCAGGCTGGCCAGCAAAGGCTTTGCCTCTCAGTTGCTTTGGCCTGAATTTTCTATGTACTTCGACTTATGCAGAGGGTGGACAGTGACACAATGCTGTAGATGGATGCCAGAAATAAAACCCAGGATCTGGTTAGTGGCTGGTTGCAGTCAGTGGGAGTGTTGTGGAGGAGTGGCCCGAGAAATTCTACCCCCCGATATAGAAAATAGGCTCATGGTGGGCAGCAAGCAAGAACTGCAAGAAAAAAAAATCTGCATGGAAGTGTTAAAAACCAAATTTATTTTTTTTAGCTACAGCTGGTGATGTCTTGTCAACTATTGATAGCAAATTACTGCTTCCTTTTATGTTGGCGGGGGAAATGCAAGGAACTGAGTGACTAGACACAACATCCTCAGCAGGACCTTTTCTTAGAGGCACCAGTTGAGCTGCTGCTGGATCAACTTCATTGCCTACGCATTGTTTTTAGGGAAATATGCTGCTTTGAGGCTTTAAGCTGCTGTTGCTTGTTTCAAAACTAGTTTCAGATGTGGTATGCTAATTCCAGTGTCCAAACGTGTGTGCTGCTGAGGAAGGTGCTTATATTTGAAGTTTCAAAGATTAACTAGTCTCCTTTAAGGAATACAGTAACTGACTGAACTAATATTGAGTGGTTTGGATTGCTTATTTGTTCTCCCTCAAGTAAGGCCTTATTATTTTGTAGCTGCTGATCAAGTAGGCTGTTATTGGGATGTGTGCTAATGCCAAAAGTGCTGAGATTTTTGACTTTGCCAGCTTGGAATCCCATAGGCAAACATTTGGGAAACACTAGAAATATCAGCAGACTTCAGCAGGATCTGAGGTGTTGATTAAAAAAAAAAAGCCCCAAAATTTCTCATACTGACACTTAAAAGCCATACTCTCATATTAAATGAAGTTTTTAGAATCTATTTAAATGTGTCCAAATAAAACTTTATTTTTGTAGGCACACCTGGTAGATCTACCAAAAGGCCCAACAGTTGTCTTTTGAAAAGCATATTCTTAAGTGCCTTTTTGAGCTGATGGCCCATTGAAGTTTCATGTTATTAGTAAGAGAAAACCTGAAGATTGCAACATTCTCAATCTTAGAGAAATCCACGTGGATTTTATTGGTTTCATGGTATTCAGTCATCTTAATTAGGGAGTGTATTCTCAAGAGAAAAATGTGGACTATACAGGTTAGACTCTGCTGTGGGAAGTAGATGGGACAGGTTATTGGGTGAGCTGATGAGCCCCAAAAATATGGGTTATGGTCAGGGAGTAAAGAGATGAAGGCTTACTTGTATTTAAAGTACATTTCATTCTGTTTTATAAACCTCTGCTGCTTATTAAATATTTGAGAATCAGTTGAGATGCCTCATTTGATGAAATCCATTTGCACAAGTCATCAACAAGTAAATGAAGAAATTATAACAAAAACAGATCACATCGAATTAAGAAAATAAACTCCAAAGAGAACAGATGCTTTCCAAGATATTGTTATAGATGTCATTTCTGGCACTGTATTTCCTTGTTAATAATTTCCATGCAGCTTGTTGAGACAGAGCATATTTAGTGCAAGCCCTTTACTGTCAAGTACAGGATTAAAAAGGCATCTGGAAAATGTTTACCTCCTTAACTCTATATCATAACACAGCTGTGGGAAGTAACCCCTTAAAGCAATACTGAATTTGTCAGTAAAGCTGCTTGGGATTTGATCCCTCAAGTAATTGTGAGCTCTGTCTCAGACAATGTTATTTCTTTGGAGAGAACAGAGACAAACCTTGGATGTCTTTGACTAAAGACAGCTTTGCTCACATCCTTCATTTGTATATGATTACAGATGCATGACTGTATAACCCAGGATGGGCACATGAGTCTTACAGTCTGAGTGACTATCAGGTGTTGAAAATATTTCCTTAGAGACAGAATTCTTCTTTAATCTATTAGTTCCAGGGGAAAAAGAATTGAGACCTCAAATGGACAAAATAGGCAAAATCTGCAGATCTCATTATTGATTCCTAGTGTATGGATTATATGATATGATATTAAAGTAGCTTTTTTTGCAGCAGCAGCAGGAGATCCCTGTGCAACTACATTTTTGTTATCACAAACTTTAATTTTTGTAGCAAGATTGGCCTTTTAGACAGCTTAATTTTAGTAAATGCTCTCCTCATTACTCAGACTGCTTTGAAAAATACAATATTTAGAACATTTCCAAGGTCTTTTGGAGCATAGAAATCTCCAACAACCTTGTGGTAAAGAATAGGCTTTGTAAATGTGTGTGTGCAGGGGAGATGTGCCAGTATCCCCATGTGCTGGAAGATAGGTGGATAGATGTTTTGGTGGTGTACTCTAGGCTGTGTTCACTCTCACCTTACACTTGCATTTCAGCCCAAATTCACCCGTGTTGACTTTCACTGGGTCTCTGCTTTGCAGTGAACCCATGGACTTTCCAGCTCTGGGACTAGAGGTCCTTATTCCATGAGCACTTTAAGCTGCCATATGCTGGCACTGCTGCTAAAAGAAGCAGATTTTCCTCTCATGCCTCCTCTTGGCAGTGTTGTCAAAGCAGGGTTTGTGCCACTGGGAAGCGAACCAGGCCAGGGAACTGACCCAGAACTGGAAAAAGCAAACAAACAAATAAAACAAGAAGGAAAAAAAAGCAGTAACAACAACAACAACAACTATATATATATATATATATATATATATATAAACAAGGTTGTTTGAAGCCATGCCATGGCTTGAGTGCTGCCTGGAAGTGCGTGATTGGGAGGGAGCAAGGCCCGCTGATGCACAGGACTTGCCAGTG
>JAVCKT010004597.1:0-17514 GCA_032273925.1 Rhynchotus rufescens
AGGAGACTCCACAACCTCCCTGGGCAGCCTGTTCCAGGGCTCTGTCACCCTCACAGGAAAGAAGTTCCTCCTCACATACACGTGGAACTGCCTGGATTTCAACAGCATTGCCCCTTGTCCTGTCACTGGGCTCCACTGAGAAGAGCTTGGCCCCTTCCTCCCTACATTGACCCTTCAGGTATTTATACACATTGATCAGATCCCCTCTCAACCTTCTCTTCTCTAGGCTAAACAGGCCCAGCTCACTTAGTCTTTCCTCGTAAGATAGATGCTCCTGTGCCTTAATCAATGAATCAGTTAATTAATTTTGGAGCTTGCTGGCAAGTTGCAGAGCTATGGCAGGAGGTGAAGCACAGGTCTAAAGCAGGATTGTTTCAGGGAGCTGGTGTGTGCTGTGCTTGGGATGGAGAGCTAGGCTCTTCCACTGACCAGGTATGCTTAGGGAGGATTCTGCTTACCTCTGTGCATGGGGGACAACGTGGCCGGCGAAAGTGCAAATAAATGGGAATAAATCCCAGTCATTCACCTGGCTGCTGTGGTTTAGGATGAATTCTTTTATGTAAGGAATCGGTGTATGAGATCATGGCATAGGTTTAGGGAGCTGGCTTCTTCAGTTTATTCATGTCAACATTAGGTGAGGCCCTAGAAACACAGATACAAATTCAGTCAGGATCAGGTATCCTGTCATCCTCCCAGTCATTTACTGTATTTATGCCTTTGTATTTGATCTTCAAACCCAACACCACGTTGGCTCGGGGTGGGTATAGAAGAGCCCAGAGCAGTTTTGAGGAGAGCAGCTTTACAGAGCGGGGGTAAACGGCACAGCAGGCTCTTGGATCCACGTAGGGCACAACACCTCCCCAAAATTGGACTCTGTGGCTTCCTTTCTGCATAATCCAAGGTTTCCCATCGTCGGATGGGCCACGCAGAGCTCCCTGCACCCCAACAAAGGCTGAGTAATTAGCGGAGCTCATGTGGGATCTATTGTCAGGGGAATCTCCTTGGAGTATTTGACAACTTATGTGACAAAAACCACAGGAGCACGATCTGAGAAGCACACAATTTGCCATACTACCCGTAGGAGTATTGCAGAATTAAAAATATTTTTTCTAGCCGCAAGTTTGATTGAAGTGAGTGTGGGAAAATATGAAATGAGGCTAGGATGTCTACAGACATCAACAAATCCCATGTCTGTACATGCTTTTTTTCCCTCCATAGGGTACGTTCGCGTTCCGAGATGTGCTACAGTCTCACATTCCTAATCAGACCTTATTTTTTCTAGTGTCTTGCCATCAAAGCTGCCTCCGAAAAGAAAAGGGGCGAGATTGCAAAACAAGCAATTTGAAGGCTGCCAGGCATCTCCTGGGACCACAGTCTCGCTTGACGTGTATCATTTAAAAGAAATGTTGTGTAGTGTGGGAGAACACTCTTACAGTTAGCCCGAGGTGCTAGATTGGCAGCAATAAAAAGCTGCAGTTACAGAGACTCATTTCTCTCCCTATCCCTTTTTCCTGAAGCAGCTGGGACTTCTTACACCGCCGAGGGTTTTGGAGAAACAGAGTGATCCAGCAGCAAGGGCGACGGCATTTGCCTTAACTTTATTACACTTTTTAAATGGTCAGAACAAGGCAAAAGGCCATTTGTGAGATGGAGCTGACCCATTAAAAAACAAAAAAGTTTAATAGGAAAAACACACTCTGGAAAAACTCAGTTTTAATCTCTTTGCTGTGTTTCTGACACTGAGGGAGTCTACGATTTTAGCACCGCGCCGCCCAACCCCGTCTTGGGCAGCCCTCCAGCTGGTGGAAAGTGCTCCCCGTGTTACGTTTGTCCTGGTGTTTATGGGGATGGGCGGGCGGCAACATTTTATCTCGAGCGTCTTTTCTCACAGGCTTTTAGAAGAGCCCATGGATAGTGGTGTGGAACCTGATACGGGGCAGCAGAGCGCAGGGCCCGCTCCGCACGGAGCCGGGAACGGCTCGGATGGATCTGGGAGAAGGGACAGGGCTGCTCTCAGTGCCAGCACCGAGCGCTCGCTCCCATCCCCGCATCCCGTCCGCATTGTGTGTTTGCCCAAATACCTGGAGTTTACGTAAGGATGCAAGGGATACGATGGCGCAAGCAGATCCTTGCTCGGCTAGTGAGAACCAGAAGTTCCTCCTGAGGGGCAGGAACGTTTGCGAGCTGCTTTCCCGGAATCAAAAATGCTCGGAGCCGTTTTCCTGTTTCCGCAGGTTTGGCGGAGGGAGCTCCTGTGATTTGCAGCCTGGCCCAAAGTGCACGGATGTTTCTGCTGTTTGTAACCAGACCCTCTCCCGCTCTCCCTCTTTGGAGACGGAGCTTTGGGGTTCATTTCCTTCCGTGCCAAACTGAAATCCCAGAATAATACTGTAGGCCCAAGTGGATTTCAGGGTACATTAACAGCGGCAAATGAAAAATATCAGTGAGCTTGTAAGATAATGTAATTGTTGTAATAGTGGAAATGATGTTAGTAATAAAAGGAAAAGGTAAAAAATAAATTGAATACAATAAACACTGCATTGACTCCATCAAGATAAGAGCAGGAGGGCACATGGGGTGCTCAAGAGCTCTTGGTTTTCTGAAACTGGGAAATCTCTTGACTCTGAGAGGAGCATCTATCAGCTCAGGTAACTGAGAAGAAAAATGCTGCGATAGGTTTGTGAGTTATTTTTCTATCTGAAACGGGCCTCCTTCATCTCTAATAGTGATGTGTCTTTTTGCATAACACACACTATGTGAAGGGAGGGGTAGGAAATGATCTCTTAATATGAGAGTTATATTCCCCGCAGAATACATGAGGGATAAGTTACACCCCTGGTGCTAGTGGGAACTGTGGCAGAACAAAATGTACTAGGAAATTATTCCTTTTGTTTTTAAAGACCATGCTTTTTCTTTCTGTATGTACACAGGAGATACTATCCTGATCAACATACAAAAAAGAAAGCAAAGTTTTTGTCCAACATCTGCAAAAATCATATTAAAATATTTTGAAGTTGTTTCTGGTTCGTTCCACCAGCTATTTTCATCTCCCCGAGGTAATTCACCTTTTATTTAATGGAAAAGTTATATTGGATTTTATGCAGTCTGACAGTCAGATTTTCTGCCTCCTGATGAAAATATTAGTTAAATATTTTTTGTGAACTCAACCACCTAATTTACAGGAAGTCCCAAAGTTTTTTACTGAATGTATTTTTACCATATATTCAGTCCTTGGATACATGAATTCCAGTCCCTGTGCTCCATCTCTATTATTTTAATGGAAAACAATGTTAGTATTTGGTAAGAGAAACAAACATGGGATTTAGCAGACTAAGAGCAATAAGCGACACAGATTATTTGGGAAGTTTATAGGATTTAGCCGTGTAGTTTTAACGTCTTCAGTAATCAGCACTGCGATATTATCCCGGCAGCTCCGCTCCCAGACACGTCCCTTCTGCTCCAGATTCCTCCACTCTTTGCCTGATCAGCACTAAAACTTCTGGATATGACCAAAAACTGGAGCCTTAAGGATCTCCCTTGACGCTCATGTGTCATTCTCAATAAATAAACCCCCCTTATGCCCGTACTGGAAGACAGACTCTGTGGCTGCAGAGGAGGTTCCAGGATGAAGGCCTGTGTCTTCCCGAGTGGTTCTGCAGGACAGATGCTGTGTTCTTGCTTTCTCTCCCATGCCTAGCTGGGTGCTCCGTGTATTTGCTAAGGGGGAAGGGAGCTGATGCTGGTGGAAGCTGCTACGGACACAGTGTCCCCAGCTGCACAGGGTCCTGTCGCCTTCACGGTGTCCAGGACCACGCTCATTCTCCACCACAGCCTAAAACCTCCATCCCCAGAGGGGAATGCTCCGCACTCCGGATTCCATGGAGCTCCTGCCATTCCTCTTGGAGACAGTGTTTCTTTTGCTTCCATATTCTGGTTCCCTGGGGAGATACATGACATGGAGTGTGGAAGTCAACGGCTCCAAGGAGCTGCATTTATGAATGCATCATTATGTAGATAACTGCTACCCATACGTGCACAGGAGCAGGAACTAGTCACTGCCCACAGGCCATAGGATAGAGACCATGGAACTTCTCCATAGCATCTGGAGAGCTGGAGGATGGGCAGAAAGAAATGCAGAGCCCTGATTCTGGGCAGTCCAATAGAAACAAAATCAGGGACAACTTCAATTGATATATCAGTCTGGCCTGCTGTTGCTGGTGGCATCAGCATTTGCTAACCTGTGCTAAGCCAATTCTGCGAGTCAGTTGGGACTTTAACAAACCTATTTCAGATTGTATTTTGGAAGAATATCAAGGATGGGGGGAACTGGTTGTGTTCTGTTCATTGCAGCAGATGGTATCCCATTTGGTGTTTGTTAGCTTTGTTTGCAGCTCAATATTTTGTTTCTAGGGGAACTCGGTAAGTTAAATAATTTATCTCTCTAATGCATTAGAAGTCTGATCCAAAGTCTACTGAAGTCAGTGAAAAACATTTGATTAGCTACCACGTGTACTGGTTCAGATGCCAGGTCCTGTATGTTGAACTGCATTTCAGATGCTGCCTAGTGAAGAGAACAACACAGGCCTCTGTCTCTCCGTGGAGAATTTTCTGGCTGCAAAGAAAAAAATAAATATTCAAACAGTGACAAAGAGCTTTGCAGTTAGAGTGCGGGACTGTGAAGATCAGATAATGTTCTGGCTGACTGCTAAGCATCTCTTGCTATTAAATGCCCTACCTTTAAATCAAGAATATAAACAGAACCGCCAGTTACACTCAGGATTTAATCCAGTGTTGCTGGCAGGTTGCTTTGAGGTCTTGGAGGGCCCTATAGCAGGGCTAAGCAAATAATCATTATCACTTAATATTCCCCCCGAGCGCAGGATCGGATCGTGCAGTGCGAGTGCGGAGCGCAGACACGGCCCCTTTGCTGGGGCGCTTTCCAGGGTGGGGGCAGATCCCACATCCCAAAGTGGCTCCCGCGTCGGATCCGCCGAGCGGCCGCCCGGGAGCCCTCGTTGCAGTGTCTGCACCTGGGGCCTTCGTGGCACTCGCACGGCTGAATTGCTGAAAACACTGACAAATACAACGTTTTAAAGACTTTTTGTGTTCAAATAAACATCAATGCCTCTTAATCTCCACCAGGACTTTTCAAAACATTAGTTTGCTAATACAAGCACTGCTTGATTCTGTATTTTTGTCCAGGTTTGCTGTTTATGTCATATTTAGTCACTGACAGAACGAGTGCTTATTAGCTCTACCGAGCGTGTGCATGAATTCCAGTTGTATTTTAGTCCTCCTAGTGGCCTGCTATATTAGCAATATTATAATCTCTATTTTAGGCACAGGAACATGTTCCATATTACTAGTATCTCCAACAGTTTGCAGTGCTAATGCTGCAGTAACACTTGCGTGTTGCTAAGGTCAATCTATCTTTTAAAACATATGTCCAGCAAATCCACTCAGGCTATCCATCACTTACACATTTCTGGCTTTATACCCAAATTGTAGCAAAATTCATATATAAAAACACCGCGTTATCCTGCCACAATCAGGAAGCCTGCAGTGGGGACGGGACCGCAATGTGTTCCTTACATTGAATTCCTACTCCCAGCCTTTTGGATCCTGCTGCTGCTAAGCCAGGACCTTGCTGGGAAGGGGATGGTGGACAGGGCAGGCTCTGTATCATGTTTCTGCTTTGGGACTAGGATCTTCTCAACGTTTCTGCAACTACTGGTGCAGGAGGGGCCTCTCCTGAGCGGGTTAGAGGCTCTCCTGACCTGAAACAGAAGGGCCCAAAAGAAAAAGCAAGCAAAACTAAAGCCATAGATATAAATAAACCAGAATTTCCCTTATTGATATGTTTATTGGTCAAAATATATATTAGAGCTTGAATTTTATGAGACAAGATGAACATTTTATACCTCTCCTGGCTGTGGGAGCTTCATTGGCAGTGATTTCCTTCATCTTTTCTTCATCTTCATCCAGCAGTGGATTTCCTAGCCCCAGCATTTCCCTGCTGGTTCACAGAGATGTGTCTTTCAGATCATCTGTTAGAGCTGAGACAAGAGAACATCATCTCATACCTGTGTTTGTTCCTGACCTGAACTGCCTCTTCCCTTTCCCTGGTCCTGTCCCTCTCATTTCCTTGTGGCTTAATCCAGATGGGTCACTGCCAGGACTCTATCCTTGCACTGACGGGTAAATATGAGATAAATTCCGGTCTATATTTTCATCCATCAAGGTATCTTTCGGTCCATTGACTAAATTATGAAACGTGACCTCGGCCTGCCTCTCTGCTCAGCGTTGCCACCAGCAGCACAGGTTCCACACGTCCCTGCTGCCGGCAGCTTTGTCAGATGCTCCAGAACACCCAGATCCTCTCCGGTATCAGGGGAACGTTCAAGGCAGCTGTATAGGAGGTGCCAGCAGCTCCTCTCCATCACGCCGCTGCCTTCCCGCTCCTCTCCTTCCCCTCCTGCTGTGGATACGTGCGGGGGGCCGTTCCTGCTGGCCCCACAGCAGGAACATTGGGGCCACCCAACCTTGGGGCTTCACTCCTCGGCCACCCCTGTGTCACCCTTCAACCCCTGCTGCTGTGGTTCTTGTTCCCCTTTTAGCAGCAGCTGAGCCATGAATTTCGCCACCTCTAAATTGCATTTTTTTTGACTTGATTATTTTCCAGCATTTTTTTTTTTAATTCTTGATTAATTTTTGGCTGGGTATTTAGTGCATTGTCTGGTTAACTAATTCATGCAGCAGTTCATAATTACTGCCTTACTGTAAAATGGTCTTAATAGAAGGTTGTTTGTTTTTTGTTTCCTTTCCAGTAGAATAACAAGTTATTTTATTATTCAAACAGGGCTTACTTCCTGCTGTTTTCAATAAGATTTTTAATAAATATGTAAATTTAAAAATTAATTTACTGCATACGTTTGGCAACATGATTCTCGAACTGACAAAAGTTTGATGGATTGTAAAATTATCCCCTCTAAAAATCATCAGTCATAGTAAACAGAATTTATCAACCTCTGGTAATTTTACAGCTTTTTCTTCATCTTATCTTCTGTTAGGAACTCACTTAAAATTGATTATAATACTGTATATTTCTAGAACCATAATTCATTCATAGATTAATTAGATTTTAGGTTAATATCCCATCATACTACGGGACATGAGCCAAGAGTGTTTTGCAGTTGTTACAGATCTGCAGTGGAGAAACCTTGATTACTGTTCCCATGTGGCTTAAACCGCCAAGACTAATCACTAATCAAATTCAAACCACATAAAATGGAACATCCTTCACTGCATTTATTTTCTAGCTGACTTATGCTACAGGCTCTTTATTGATAGGACTAAGTATAACGAAACAAACTAAAAGTCACAAGAGAGGTTCCTCCGTTGGCTTTAATACAGTTGAAACCTTTGCGCTGGTTTTTGTGCTTCTGTCCCTCAAAATATTTTGCCCTGCAGCAAGGATAAATAGTTTCCACAGATGCATGTAAATAAATGCACTCTTGTGTAGGGCTTGATGAGGATGAACTTCAACACGTGCTTCAGAGCTGCAGCTCTTGCTCTGAAACCACCTGTATTATTAGGTAGGCTGAAGAGGGGCCGGATGGAGTAACGGAACCAGCATCATGTTTTACACCTCTCCTACCCCAGTTGTTTTGCTGGGGTTAACCCTGCTAGTGTCCACCTTGGCACATACAACAGGCTGGGTTTTGTGGCTGGACAATGAGGTCTACACAGGATTGAAGCTGCTGCTGCCGCTGGACGTTGCGCGTCTCTATCCGGCCCCTCTTGTTTCACCATCAGGTCGGCTCGTGTGTTTTGGGTGCACATGGGCTCACAGAGGAGAACCCGGTTGTGTGCTCAGAGAGAGGGCTCGTTTTCCATCAGCATGCAGGTGACTGACGGAGAGCCGGGGACTCGGAGCGCGAGCGAGCGGCGGGATAAATGTCTGTGTAATCACCAAAGTAAATAGACTTGTTCCGAAAAGCCAAAGGTGGAGGATGAAGGCAGGTGAGAACACAGCTAATACTGGGGAAGAGGAGCCCGAGAGTAGTTCAGCCATACAGAAAAATGACCCTGATTACTGAAAATGTCACTGAGATTATGTGTTGTGTGAGCATGAGCCTGCATTTACTGCGTTTGAGAGGTTTGAGTTCCTGGGATTTTGTTTGGTTGGGGTTTTGTTTGTTTCTTTTTGTGCTAATGTCTGATATGGGATAGAATATGGCTTTTTAAGAGCTGCTTTCTTAAATTTCAAAAATCTTTCTTCTAATTTATGCTAAAAGTGAAGCCCCATTTTTACAAAGCCCAGCTTTATTGAAGCAAGCAGCCATACTTTCCATAAGGTAACACCTCGCTAGCGCAAACCTGAGTATACCTAAATGCTGTGTGAAAAAAAAAAGCTGATGAAGAACAAACCAGTGAAGTTACTTGGGAACGTATCCTTTCCACTAGGGTGAAATAGGTTTTCACTGGCAGCATAACCCTCACCGTAACTCTGGCAGGGAGTAGTATTGAAGTTTAAATGGTTCAGTCAAATTCTTTAACAATCTAATTTTTCAGCCTGAATTCTAGCTTTGTTGTGGTTTTTCGAACCAGTCTGTTACTTCGTTCCCCCCAGGAGTAAAGCCCCCAAACCCTGAAATGTTAAGTGTATCCTGTACGCTCCCAAATTCTCAAAGCTGGATTTCAGTCTCCTTTCTCACCGTGGATATTTCTTCTTAACACCTTGTGAGAGTGTGTGACTGCTCTAAGCTTTGAGTAAATTGAGCCCCTCTGCGAGAGGCAAAATCGGTGATTTCAGCAACGTGAACAGCGCGAGGCCCTGATTACCCTCTGGAGAAAGCAGCAGTCTTTAATTGCTTTTCTTTTTAATAACTCCTCTCAACACACTTGGCTGAGTACCTGCATATTGCACTGTGACCATTTTCTAAGGCAAATCCACTTAGAATTGTGTTTTCTTATTTGGATTTAAATAAACTTTGCCTGGGCATAGTAGATGCACTCCACGGGCATGCCAGGGCACTAAGAGATGACGACTCTAATTCATGACATGTGGTTCATAACTGAGCAGACAGTAAGGAGCTGGATCTCCCTGACTCGGAAACCTGAAATTCCAGGCTTATGGAAATAGGCACACTTTCAAAGAGGGTTAGTAGATACCTAAGTAGATCAACACAAGAACCATGTACTTTGCTGTATGGTGAAGACAGAGTTAGTTAGTCCTGTGCAGGCACGAAGTCATCTTGTCCTGTTAGGAATATTGTGCTTTTGAGAGCAAAAGGCAAACATCTTTTATCTTCCAAGGCACACAAGGATCCAGGCCACAGATAACCTAAGTCTCCTCTTCTCATTCAGCTCTTCATTAAACAGTAGCTGTTTTGTCCAGATCTGCAACTGCAAATCATACACAGTTCATGCTAATAAGTTTATTTCCTTTACAGTAATTTATTTAAGCTACAGGACCATTAAAACTGCACTGTGTTTGGAGGTTGTTATGTTCCTAAATACAACCAGCAAGCTTTGGTTTTGTTTTCATTGTTATATTCCCCATAATGTCATGTGTGGATGCTATTTACTACCTGTGTTTGTATTGCTTTCTCATAAACTGCTGAACAGACTAATGAACTTATAAATACCTCATATCTATGTTTATTTTTTTCTGGGAAAAGAAACTGGGACTTACTGTTTAGTTTGAAAATCTGATGGTGTTTCTTTGAAAAGGTCATTGTCTGTTACAAGCAAATAATCATGGAATTTCTGCTCAAGCAGGAAAAAGAAAAAAATGACTCATTATTTCTGTCAGTCTGGAAACTCGATGAAAGTTTCTGGCAACAGAGGAGGGAGAGCAAGGCTTAATTTGATGTTTAAGGCTGTGCTTTAGAGCTGGGACGTGGCGCCGCTCGCCCCTTTGCAGGCGCCTGGATGCGCCGGTTCCTCGTCACTTGTCCACCCCCTGTTCCCATCACTTGGGTTAAATGAGATGTGGGGACGGTTCCTTCCCTTTGAGAGGCTGCCCTGCCAGCTGAAGGAAGCTGCTACGTGTCCACATGGTGCCTTTCTACCCAGCACAGAAATCTGGGAACCAGAAATGCAGCTCCGCTGAGTTCCGGTATTTCTGACGAGACCCGTGTTTCCCGATGGAGAAGACTGCTCTTTATCTCAATACAGCCGTTTTACAAGAAGCAGCTGTGGCTTCAACTGCTGTTTCCCACTTAGACCCCTTGCCTCATAAATACCAAGCAGTTACAGCACTGCATAGGATCTCAATTAGTGAAAGCCTGGATCTAAACGGGTAAACGGGAGCTCTGTGGGATCATGATTACCTTGAAGGTGCACAGGCAAAGAGGCATGCACAGAATTGGTAAAAAGGTAAAAACCTAGAAAATTGTTTTCCTTCACAATAAAGTTCGAAATAATAACCAAAAAGAAATACTGAGCACACTGTGTACCTCCTCTTAGCATCAGATCTGAAATGAAAGACCTTGAGTTATACAATTAAGTATTGACTTTGTTGATCTATATTTAATTCTCATAGCAATTTACTTGCTTTTACCCAATAGTGTTTCACAGTTATACTTCACTTGAAGCAATGCCCTTTTTGCTTTTGTGTTAATCTAAAAAACTAAATTGCCCTGTGCACGAGAGACATAAATAAAGTTCATTTTATTCTTCTGTGTAACTGATTCTGAGCCCCTTAAACTGCTGGGTAACTAAACTTAGACAACTGGAAAATACATTTATCCTGCAGGAAGGCTCATTGCTAATTCCGGGCTGCGGATGCCCTGCGAGCAAAGCCCGGCTTACAGGCGAGCACGGCTTCCGTGGGCTGCGATACACATGGAATGGCCTTGCTGCTGAGTCCCAGGCACCTGTGGCCATCCCACCTTGTCCTGCTCCTTTCCATTAGCCCCACAAAGACTCCGTGCCGTTCGGGAGGGCCCCTGCACAGGGAATGCAGTCTGCCCACGTGCAGCCGCTCGCTCCTACAGCCAAAAGAAAGATCTAATTTGATGTAAATGCAGAAAGAGCACCTATTTATAATGTACCAGTGTGACTGCGGGCGAGCTTTGTTTTCCTCATTTGCTGTGCTTGAAGTGACATGCCAGATTTTATTGTGTCACTAATGGGCTTCAGTTATTCCCTTTAGGATGGTGCCAGCAAGGAAGCAGCATTCCAGTTGGTGACTCACCGGGTTATTCGGAAGCGATGTGACTCCTCACGGATGTCTCTGCTGGGTCACAGGGAGTCTCTCCTCCTCTGACAACCAGTCGCTGCTCTGGGTGGCAGAAAATCTGCTACAGACTTGAGCAGCTCATGCTCCCCTACGTAGAGGCTGTAAATCCGGGCTGGAATACATGGGAAATGCTTGTTCTTAGCACAGTTAGCTTTGGGATTTTCCACATGGAAGATGTAGTTGAAGCAAAATAAGCTCTACGCTGATCTGCTCCAGGACGGTGGCCCAGTGCTGTTACAAAGGCGCTGCGAAGGTCACAGCCCTTTTCCCTCACTGAGCTGCTTGAGGTTTAGGCCAAATCTTTCTATCCTTACTGTGAAGCCAACAGGCAGGAAGATGTCCAAGTGACCGCATTAATGCAGCCGACAGCCAAGTTGGTTGTACAGTTAGTTATGGACTATGGAGCAGGTGCAGACTAGTCAGCAGCAACATCAGCATCATTGGGCTGGAAAGGCCTTAAGTACCATCTCTCAGAAGGACCGTGTCTGAGGGCACCCACGTGCTCTTCTTCCCATCTTGGCTCTTGTCCCCGCACTCAGCACAATCGTTTCCTTGCGTGGTGACACCCACGGAAAGTGTCACTGCACAGGAAGTCTGGCCACCAACCAGTGCAACACAAGAGTCCATCAGAAAGGCTACTGGGAGGAACCGTTTCTTGGTGACTACTCACATGGAAAGATCTGAGTGGAAACGGTGACCTGGAGGTTAGGGGCTCAGTGCACTATTCCCAAATCTCGCCCAGGTCTCTTGGATACATGATGGATGGATCTAAATACTCACTGGTAATTACTTTTCCAAATAGTGTCTTTAATAGCTAGAGAAAAGATTATTGAAAGAACAGGAAATAAGTCTTTCTGAGACACCAAATTTATATAAATTACCAATGGCCTTTCACCTCTAGGAATGTACATTATTTTGTTACTCTGCAGTACAAATGATTTGATGATTATGGAGCTCCTTAAATTAATATTTATGCATAGCGTTTTATTTATTTTTGCTCATAGAATTCAGGTTAGGATTGAGCTTATTTCTGTATTTCAAAGACTTTGTATTTACAAGTAGCATTATATAACATTCTAAATATGATGTAATTTAATGGATTATTTAAGTGCAGCTATACTACTAGTGAGAATGAGAGAAGTCCAGTCTAGATGATACAGCTTTCTTATTTGATTAAGAAATCAGCAGTATTTGGCCCTAGCTCCTATGTGTGGAACAAGATTTCATAGCAGTAGGTCCTAAGTGGGTTAAATCACTATCAAGAGAAAAAAAAAACAACAAAGTGTTAGTTGCCAGATCAGATGAGCATTATCATTACATGACACATTTGTCTTACATACTATTACAGTAATGTCTTAAAGGAAAAGATAAAATATCTTTGACAAAGTGATTTAAGTGGACATTAAGACATATTGAATGAGGGCAACTGCATGTTCTAAAGTATCTGTAACTTATTTCCGAATACAGAATTGTCTCTATTTTAATTATAAAAGTTGCTATAGCAACTTTTGAAATTACTTTTTTTTCCTTTATTTCTTGGTGCATAATACTAGGTGTTATAGGCAAGAACACCTCTATGCATTACATTTACAAGTCTCTATCATAGCGGGCACTACTCTGTGGATCTTTTGCCAGTGGGTTTCACTTCAGCTTCACTCAGCTCAATGACTTGGCTTAAAATTTTTAGTGAAGAATTTTGTAGCCTGCGGTTTTTCCAATATATTTTATTAGCCTTATATGAAATGACAAACGAGGGTGTGATTAAAGTAGGATTTTATTTCAGCTTGTGCTTGCAGGATATAATAAACTGCTGATCTACATGTATGTGTAGAGTATATGGATGAATTGATGCCAGTCTCCCCAGCCCAGTGCAGCCCACACAGCTCCTTGTACCAACTGGCCTTCAGTTGAATCGATAAGAGTTTTATCATAGACTTGACTAACACCAGTATTGACTTCTTGCAGACCCTAGTCTTTGCTAAGCAGCCAAGTTCAATTTATCCAAAAAGATTTGCGAAGTGGGAAAAAAATGCATGCAAAGAAAGATCATTGAGTCATTCATAGGATAAAGTATTTTAGATTTAGTATTTCAGAGAGTAAAAAGTGCTGGAATGTATTTTACTGATGCTATGTCTGAGAATTTTCTCACTTGGCCTACACAGAAGTGAAGCAACTGTTCTGTTTCAGTAATATATCATATGTTAAATGAGGGCAAAAAGAAGAACTTTTAAAGCTAGGGAAGTAGGGAATTTCTGTTCAAGTGTCCAAACTTATATTAGTCCTTATAAGTCCCAAGTGTTAAGTTCCTTTACTTCAGAAAATCCTGATTACAGATTACAGATATTAAATACCTTAGTCTTAATTCTTATTTAAAACCTTCATCTAACCGAAGATGCCCTGAATTGTTTTGGACTGTACAGTAATGAATGAACCAACCAGAAGAGTTGCATTTACTAAGGCTGACGTCTCTTACGGCTTCACTTGAGTTTATCCAGAATGGTTGATACCAATACTAGCCTCAACCAGACAATTTTAGCTCATTAAAAATGACAAAAGGGCAACATAAAGAACCATTAGATAAGCATTTTAATTTTTATCTAAGTAGCCATAAAAACAATACAACAAAACGCTATTATGGCCATATCCTGGGTAATAGGATGCCTTCCCCTTGCCCGAGATTTCCAAGGAGAAGCAGCATAGCTGGCACAAAATGTGACTAATTGGAAACTGGATTTTTCCACATTTTCTAATGACCTTTTACAACTGTATATTTATTGACCCAAATCATCAATGTATCTGGTCATGCGGTATCGTTAGTGAGCTTAGGGAAAAAAGAAAAAAAAATGGCATTTCGTTTTCTATCTAAAATAGTACTGCATTGGACTGACAGGAATTTACTAATTCATTCTTTGCTACCTAATAGTAATAGCAAAAATAAGGAATGGCTTGCTCTCTGGCAGCACCTTTCAATAGTCCTGCGTCTACCTGAAAGTCCTATAAAATGCTCAATGTTATCTCGTATTTCCTCGATAATATTATCTGTAATGGGGTTTACGCAGATTTAAAAAAAAAAAAAAAAAAAGAAAACTCTCTATAAAAAGCTGGTTGATTTTATTGAAATTCTCCCTAAGCAACAATTCCTTGGCCAGGGCTCTGATTGAAAAGACCAGTGGCTAACAAAGGGATAAAATTACTCTTGTATAATCCTACTGTGTGTTTTTAATATAATGTGCTAATACGTTGTCCTGTGTTGCAGCAGAATTACAGCACTTCCCAAAGCCGACCTCAACAGTATCTGATTGATTCCGGTCTGTGGGGATGGGACCAGTCCACTGTAATTTCCTGTCTTGTTGCTTTCTTTTCTATTAGAGCTGGTTTGGGTTCACGGCAATCAATGGGCTTACAAATGCAAAATGTGAGGTTATTTTCAAGCAGGTTTCCCTTGTATCTGTAAATTATGCAAAGTGCTGTTTTCTCCTCCAAACGTCTACTGCGTCTCTTTCTTTCTTTCCCTGTTTTTTTTTCTTGGCATAATGCAAACTCTTTTAGTAGATGAATGCGCGTTTAAACACACACCAAAAAAGAAGTATTTCCTAAAGGAGTGGATGTAAATTACTGCGAAGCTGCTGCTGATACGTTACACATACAGATTCCAGGATCTGCTGCTTATAATGTTGATGGCACTTAACTGTTTTGCAAATGAGGCCTTATTTGTCTCAGCAGAATCATTAAAGATATGACTTGTCCTAAAATGGACGTTATTATTCCATTTAATTATGACAGAGGTGTAAGTATCTAACACTCTATTTCCTTGAGCCCTGTGAACTTTGAATGATAACAAATAATAATAATGACAGTAAGATAACTTTTTTTTTTGTAAGAAATGCGTTTTCTAACACTTTTCTCCCTTTTTTTCAGAAATCGAAGCAAACCGAAGAAACAAAAGGAGATTCTCAGAATAGACTATCTAAAATTTCCCTGGAGTCCCTCAATAAATTTAACAGCAATAACGTATTTCTATTAGAAAAGGAGAAGAACTGTCTGAACAAGGTTGAAGGACAAAAGGAAGAAAATGGGAAGAAAGAAGAGGCTTCCTTAAATAACTCGGATCGGCAAGACGTGGACAATTTGGAATCCTTGAGTGATTCTTTGTACGACAGCTTCTCCTCTTGCGCCAGCCAGGGCTCTAATGATGTATGAAGGCACCTTCCAGTGGGCTGTGAATGGAGCAGTTCAGGAGCGGGAGGAAAGAGGGAAGCCAGGGAGGGGGAAAAGAGACAGTTGTTGAAAATGCTCCCCCCAAAAGGGTTGTATTCACAGCAGGGTATTCCTGGCTTTATTTTTTTATTTCTTTTTTTGTCATGACACAGCAATAAGGAAGGGCAGGACTGCGTTCGTCACGATGCATGAGACTGGCAATGGAAGAGAACAAGCTGTTCCACACACACACGCAAGAAAAGTCTTAATTTTGCACTTTTATGAATATTTGTATAGATGTAAATATTTTGGAAAAATATATTTGTAGGGATAAATGACAGCAATAAATTTTAAATTGGTGCTATGCTCCTCTAATGGCAGATTACTAACTTAAAGGAATTGATGTTAATATTAACAAGGAAAGTTAGTAGATTAAAAAGAAAAGGATTTATAATTGTTCTAGTCTTAAAACTGTCTGTAGAAACACTGCGTTCCCCTAAACCTGAGCCTGCCAAACTTGTCTGTAACTTTCTCGGCCTCCCTTTTACAAAACCCATTAGATTTTTATTTTTTAGTGCAATGCCATGTATGTTCTCTAGGGAGGGAGGCATTTGAGTTATTACAGTTTCACGAGAGGTGTCTTATTTAAAGAGGCTTCTGAGTTTTGGCACAGGGAGAAGATGAGCGGGTGAGCTGGCCTGGTGCCGCTGGGACAAACCCCCCTTTGAAGGGACTCCACCTCCTCTGCAGCCGCTTCCTACTAATTCCTGAATGTGGCATATGGTGTTACCCCTTTTGGAGCCCTGATTTGATCTTTCTTACCGTAAACCCCAAAAATACAAAAATTAAAAAAAAAAAAAAAAAAGGAAAAAGAAAGGAAAAAAAGAAACTCAACTCCTATTTGTGAGCTACTTAAACAGGATGTTGGTGCTAACAGTACTAGTTGAAACATATCTAGGAGCAGGGGGATTGGTGTGTGTTGTTCGTTCGTTTTTCTACAAAGACTGTTTATATGTAAGGGAAAGTCTATTTCAAAGGTTCTGTGTATTTTTTCTAGTTGTGAAGTATTTATAATGGCTTTTTTTGTACAGCAATCTGTAAACTAGATATATTTGGGATATTTCTAGCCCCTACAGTTTCTTTAGCACATGCCTGTTAATCTTTTAAATGATATTGTATGATCAGTGTTAATATTTTGTGCAATTTGTTACTTTTTAAAGTAATTTCCAATGTAAACTTCTATCGTCTTTTTTTGACTTAAGAGATTTCCATCGAGACATCTTTCTTAAATAAAACTCCTCTTAAAAATATATGTGTAAAGGGAGATTTATATGTATATATATTTGGGACTGATATCATATAATGAAGTAAATTTTACTAGAACTTTTGAACTTGAGTTATGGACTTAAGTGCTGGGTGAAGATGTTTCTGGTAAGTAAATTTGAGGGGGGGAGAAGAAAAAAACTAGCTCGTGCAGAGGGTGCCAGGTCGCTGATGCCGTATGATACGAGCAGACCATTTCCCTTCCCGATCCCTCGTTTCTCCTGCTTCAAAAATACACGTGCCGGGAGATGAATTCGCGGCGCGGCCGCTGAGGAGCACTCCCCGCTCCATCCCGGCTCCGTAACGAGGCGCCCAAAGGGAGCGAGACGCGGGCTGCGGCGGCGGGGAGCAGCCGCCCCGGGCTCGCCTCAGCGCCGTCCTCGCGGCTCCCCGCGGCCGTTAACGGCCGCCGCGCTGCCCCGCCCCTCTAACGGCTGCCTTCGCCCAACGGCTCCCGCCGCGCGGCGCGGCGCGGGCACCCCCTGCCGCGGCGTGGCCGCCGCAGCCGCAGGGCGGGCCGAGCCGCGGCCCCTCGGAGGGGCTGGCGGGAGCGGCCGCGCTCGCGGATGTGTTTTTTAGGGAATAAAGTGCAGTCCGGCGGCTGAGGCGCCGCACGGACGGCCGGTGTTCCCTCACACGCACACACAGGAGCACGCGCGCCGTGGGACCGGGCGCGATCCCCCCTCACAGGCGCTGCGCCAGCCGCCGGGGCAGAGCCGCCCTCGAGGCGGCACGAGGGCAGTTCC
>JAVCKT010004599.1:0-50184 GCA_032273925.1 Rhynchotus rufescens
ACTGAAAGGGGATTTGGGAAATGGAGAAATGGCAAGTGTTCAGAAAGTGAATATTTGCAAAAGTGAAATGAGAGAAGATCTTTAAACAACGCTCTCCTACACTGCCAGTAACTAGTTAATGTGGTAAGGAGAGGAAGTCCTTGCTGTAGCATCAGTGGCATAACAGGAGGTATCGGGTCCTCTGAGGCTTGCATTCCCGACAGGAATGAGGAAAAGGATATTTGCCTGAGGCTTTAATTGCAAGTGAAACTTGAACTGTCAGGAGGCAGGGGGTTGGAGGAAGGAAAGGGAGGGGGAAGGGGGGAAACCCACCCCAAAACCAAGACACATGTCTTGAAGCCCTCCAGAAGCTCTTCCCTGGCTTTTAGCAATCCTTTGTAGATTGCTTCACAGTGATTTATCCCTGTGACTTGGGGAAGGTTGGAATTCCAGCACTTGCTGCTTCCCACCTCCAGACTCCCCTGGCGAGGTTATGCTGCCTTTGGGCAACGGAGCAAGATGCACTTCAGACTATTTATGGCTCATTCTTAAGTTTCTTTCTGGGAGCATCCCAGAGAGATTCATGGCTATTTCAGTGCCAAATATTCATCAGACTTCTGCCATTTTCCAGCTAATTTGTCTGGATGACTTCTCCTATGACTTCTCACATTTTCCAGTGCCTGATGCTCTATTAAGAGTTTGTTCCTTTGTCTCTTGGGCTGTTTCATTGTATCAGTGATGCCTTGTTTCCTGCCCCTGAATTAAAGGTTCATGTTAACCTCATCAGTTGTGGTAAATCATCAAAGCCACTTTTGTAATAAATCGGTACCTTAATCTCCATCCTGCATTTGCCAGCTCCGCAGTAGCAGGTCTGACCTGAGTGCTGTCCTTTCTTGGTTGGTGTCCTGGGTCTAGGGATCAGTTCATGTGACATCAGGACTTCTCCTGGGTACATTCAGCCCTGGTGCTATTAGGTCTCTTTTTTACACTTCTAAGGCTATGAGTGCATGCAGTCCTCAAGCCTCATTTCTAGGCTAATCCAGACCCCAGGTCTTTGCACAGATTCCTGTTTCCACTAGGGTGTTACAGAAACAGCCCATTTTTGACTTCAAAATCCCCTACATGGGGAGAAGCAACTCCCACCTCTTAATAACCAGCGTGGACAACTAGTTGGGCCATCCATGTCTCTCTTTGTTGTCTTATGCAGTAAACATTCTTCATCCCAAAACTGTGTATTTGCAGGAGTCATAAATACCTTTTTCTTCCGTATTTACTTGATTATAGGTGAAGTCACATTTTTCCCTGGTTGCTTTTTTTAATGACCAATTTATTCTGCTTCCTCCTGTGGTACCCTATTATAACTATATTTCAAGAATGCATGAGAAGTTTGTGGGGAATTTTCTCTGTAGGCTTTTAATCACTTCTGCTTTTCATAACTGAATTATTTTCCATTCTTCCTCTCTTCCATTAACAATAAGCATTTATGTTGCATCATTGAATTGTGTAGCATTTTTGTAAAGATAAAGAGGCAGAGTCCAGTTCCTGTGTAGATCAAGTCTTTCCATGCATGTTCCCTGCTGCTGTGGGACAGTAGGAGCTGAGATGCTACAAATTTCTGGGCATGACCCAAGCGCTGGAGGTGCTGGGTGCATTTTGCTTCTTTGGAGCTCATTGGGAATGAGTGCTTCTAATGGCCTCTTCAAAGAAAGGTGAAAATATATGCACGTTTATTTCATGTAAAATGGGAAGGATGAAAGTAACTCTGATAACTTGCTTGATGCCTCCAGGAGAGGTGACCCATGCAGTGCATTGTGCAGTCTGATCTGTCTATAACACACGCGTGGAAACTGCAAAGACTTTAACAACCTGCTGAGCTCTTGTTTGCTGTGCTGGGCCCTTGCAGGAGGAGAGCTGCCAAGCTGAGTCTGCAAGGCTTGCTCAGTCTGCAGCCTGGAGGATGTTCTCCACAGCAGACAGGCTGCAGGACCCAGTCTGTTTCACATAAAAACTAGACCTGCCCCTTCCGCTGTCAGTCCTAACAAATTACGTCTTTGAATTTTCTCTCTTCTGACAGATTTCGCATTAGTGCTACTGGAGGGTGCTAAATATCACTCGTAACTGCTTAATGCTGAGTGTAAAACCTTCCCTCCAGGGCTACCTGCTTGCTACTGCTCCGGGCATGCTTCCTAAATGATGCAGGAAGAAGACATAATGAAGCAAGTCTGTAACTTGGCTGTTGCAGCTTTGGGGATGTCCCTGGTGTAAAAGAACTTGATGTTGAACAGGCCCATGGCTGCCCAGGGGCCAGTCCAGCAAAGCCAATAGAAATGAGATCAGCCAGAGGGTTTTTCTTACTCCAGTATTCAACAGGAAGAGTCCAAAACGTAAACGTGATGCTTGCACGAGCACATGGCAGAGGCTGTCCTCCACCTTGAGGCCTGCTCAATGAAAACTGGGTTTATCTGTTTGCCAAGAGCAACATACATTTTTCCCTTTAACCCTCAGCAAGCCTTCCAGCTCCAGCCCAGCAAATGTTGCTGTGGTGCATTTGGCAAAGCAAAGGATGACCCAAGTGGAGGATGTGGTGTGAAAGAGGCCAGGGCTTGCTTTGCAGAAGGGAGGGAGAGAGAAAGAGTGAAGATGATTAGGGAAAAGCAAGTGTTTTGGTGCTGAGTTTTACAGTGGAATTTGTAGTGTTCACAGAGGTAAATATCCAGTTAATCAATGCCAGATCGTCTATTGGATCTCCTCTTAATTACTTCAGCCTGTGGCAGACACTGATATCCTTGAAACATGAAAAAATCCCATTAGAAGGTGCTTTTGTTGGGGTCTGGCCAGCGTGCTTCGCAGGCTTGTGAGAGCAGCGCATGACGGGTGCGAGTGCTGATGGGTTGGGGTTGTCAGGCCAGCGATAGGGGTGGTGCTGGAAGGGGGTCTCCCATCTGCCCGGGAGCTCGCAGTGAAGACCTCGTGGCTTCCTTATCTGCGGCCGTGTCCTAGCTCTCAAATTAGACAGGGAGCAGTAAGGACGGCGGCTGCTGCTGTTTCCATGTGCTTTGGCTTTGTTCCTGTGCCCCTGCTTTGTGTTGTGCCAAGGCCTGCTGTATTTGTGAAAAGACCGGGCATTTTTCTTTCTCTTTCAAGAAGAAGTGTCCTGGTGCTGAGCCCCTCGTGAGGGTTGCAGTTGATTTGAGAAGCGTGATGGAGACCTCTGTGACATGCAGCAGGTTCAGGTTGCTTTCCGAAGGTCTTGCTTCAGTTAAAGGGCCTTCAAAATCTCTTTCAATGGAGTATGAAGACCTATGCTAGACCTGTTTAGATTTTTCTATTAACTTGTTTTTATGAGCTGTGGTAGTGAAGCATACAATTGTGAATAATCAGAGGAGAGAAAAGAGAAAGATTAATTACTTTTAGCATCCCATGAAAGGATCAGGCAGCATGTCCAGGAGGGAAAAGTGCAGAATTAAATTCTGAAAATAAACTGTTGTAGGGCATTACAAGCACCCTTGGTCTAAATAGCTTCCCATAGGAAGCAGAGAGAGCCATAAAGGATGGACGGCTATGAAATACCAAGATCCGTGTACAATGTCTCATTCAGAAAGTCCCCAAAACTACTGGTTGCCAGAAGCAGAGTGGTGTATATAGAGAAGGGGTTAGTCCGGGACTGATCTTCACACTCTCTTTGCAGCATAATGATGATCGCAATTGCAGCTCATTAGATGCTTGTGTCCTGAGATGAGGACCCGCAAGCAAGAGCTGTTGTGCTCTGGCTCCAGATTTTGCTTTTGATATGCTATTTGGTATCTGAATCTTATTTTTATTTTCTCATCTTTGGAAGACAGATTTGTGGCGATAACCTGGGTTTGTCTTTTTGGTGAGGTAAAGTCCAACTGGATTCACTGGGAAGCCTAAGTGGGACCTTGTAGGAAGAAATATGTCCCTGCTTTTAGCAGGAGAGCCTTCCTGGAGGAAGGAAAGAAGACTGGGAGAGGCTTGAAATTTGTTTTATTTACTGCTCTCCTGATGAAGAACTCAAAAGAGCTTGTCAAGTCTGAAAAGAGAGGACCGCTTTCCTTTCCAGCAACACAAACCAACCGTTTGGGATAGGAAGTGCTGGGCTTAAATACATTTGACCCCTCTTTAACTGTGATTCAGATGTTCTTTCTGCTGTCCCTGAAATCTATTGGATTGGGGCAATTTGCCTCAGGAAGAACCAAGGGAGTGAGTTTAGCTGCTGCTAATGTGCCTCGCTTTTTCTTGCCTCGCGGGTGGGTTTTGTGCTTCGACATCTGAGAAAAGATACCAGGCAGCAGGAATAAAAGATAGCTGGACTTGGCACCGCAGCGTGAAATCAGACTGGAACACGGCACTGGGAAAGCTGGCAGCGTTTTGAATATCTTACTCTCGTCGGAAGGGGAGCAGACAGGCCACCTACCCCTGCTCGCGCTGGAGGGCTTGAAAGGCCGTGGGCGGCGGCGGCTTCGTGTGCTTGGCGCCCGGGGGTGGCCGGGCAGGGGAATGTGCCCGAGCGAGACAAGCGAGCTGTGTGTGAAGGACCTCGGTGCCTCCTGCTTCCACGTGCACTGGGTGCAGGCTTCCCGAGGCAGCAGCTTTGGTTTTCCAGGCCACCTGGAAGGCTGCGCCAGGGGAGGCCCGCGGTGTGGAGTTGGCTGAAGTTGGCAGCAGCACAGCCTGAACATCAGGGATGAAGATGGACGTGGGGGCTGTGGTTGGATTCTGCTTTTCCTCTTCGTTGTAACTTGGCAGATGGAAGCTTTCAGAGACTGCAGAGGCAGTGACATCGTCCTCTTTTATTTCTTCCCTCGGTAGCATGTGCTGTGTATGATACCTTCCACTGATAACAGATATTTTGGGGGGAGAGGTGGGGAGGACAGACTGTATAAGCTGATGGCAGGATGGGCAAATGGATGTGGTGAGCCTTTGGCTTTGGAGCACATGCAACCAGAATATCCAGAACAGGGCTCATCACGTAGAGGGAAGGCTTTCCTAGAGGCAGAGTGAGCATGTGAGCAATGGTGACAGGGACTTCTGTTCCTCTTTCAGGTGGGGTCTCTGGGAGAGGGAAAAGAGAGAGAGAAAAGCTCCCCCCCACTCTTGCCTTTCCCCACGGCTCGTTCAGAAAAAAAGATAAAGCAGCAATAAAATCAAGCATTCAATTAAGCCAAATGTGCATGCTTTAAAGCACTAACAGATGTGGCAACAGTGGCTCTAATGAACTGGAGTTTTATGAACTGAGGGTGGTGGAGGCGGCAGTGTGTGTCTGTGTTTTGTGATGGGGAAGGGTGCCGTGTTTGCATTTCAGGAGCTTACGAAAACTCGGAGCGGGTGCTTAGGGCTGACGATTCCCACATCCCTCTGGGAAGCGGTTGCCTGCTGACCTTTTGCCCTTGGGATGGCTGTGGTTACTGTGCTTTTTGGTTGAGGTGGTCTGCCTCAGAGCGGCCAGGGAGGATTAATGATGGCAGTTGAGCTAATGACAGCCTCCCACCTCGCATTCTTGCAGGAGGGTTGCTGTGGCCTCCCTGTCATGCTCTTTCCTCATTCCCTGTGCCTCGGGGCTTACACGACTGCCACATTTTCACAAATCTGCAGAAGAAACAGCGTAGCAGAAAGCTGTGAGACGCGTTGGGCTGCATCTTGAGGGGGCTACTTGTCAGTTGAGATCTGGAATGAGTTAGGAAATGATTTTCTCCCTTCCACAAGTGTTGGAGGCCAATGTACTTTGGAGGCAGAGCTGCTTCCTGCATCTGAACCAGCATGAGTACTTGCATCATGCTGCTCTCTCTTTGTGGTTGTCTTGATCAGCATGTGTCTGCCTCTGTAGTCATCTTACCTGCCATGAGTAACAGATAAGAGCTGAGACTTGGAATCGGGTGTCCTTTATGCTAAAGGAGCGCAGTGCTCCAGGCTCTTGGGATTTCCATCACTCCCAGGCTGTGCAGTGTCTCCAGCACAAGGTGTGAGTGGCAGCTGCTTCTGAGCAGGGAAGGATCACGCAGGATATGGCGCGGTGATGTGCAGGGTTGGCTTGGAGAGGGCCTCAGGCATCACTGTGCCACAAGCCAGTGTTTCAGTCAGGGAACTCCTTGGCATTCTCTACTGGAAACTCAGTATTTGAACATTTTGGCTTCTCAAGAGTCATGGATGGGTCTGTCTAACTTGATGATTACTCCACTGCTGCATAACAACAATTTCAATTTCCAAAGGGCTGTTTGCCTCAGGCCTGGGTACCTTCCAAGTCTGTTTTTCTTTCAGATGATACCTAGATCTTCCTAGCCTCAGCTCCGGAGCTGTTGGGAAAACTGACCTGAAACTGAATATGAAAGCAAGGAAAGGGCAGTTTGTCTATATTGGGTGCACAGCAGCATACCAGGGCATCTGGTACAGAGCACACCGACTCGATGGATGTGTAAAAGTTTTGGGAGCTGAGTGGAAAGCTGCCCATTTCATGTCGGAGCTTCCGACATGATTCAGTTGGTTGATTGTATCTGTCTCCATCGCACTGTGTTTTGTGGTGGTCTGTTTGCAATGCCTCCCTCCTCCCTGGGAATGTGGCTGGCTGATCGCCTTTCTTCTCTTCCTTCCTCTACCACAGCTTTATGGCTCTCTCTTCCTGCCTTTTACTCAGTGGGAGTCTGCATACTCCTGAGGTTGGAGCTTGGGCAACTTCATGGGTGGCCCCGAATACAGAGCTGTTTGGAAACAGAGTGAGATCCAGCCCCTTTCTCTACAAAGGGACAGAACAAAGTAATGACACAGCAGAACGACACAGCAGGCTGCCCTGTGCTTATTCCCTCCCACCTGGGTGGGAGGAAATTTCCCCTTCTGAAGGTCAAATGACATCGATCTGTCCATGCTGCGGGATTGGGAGGTTTCACAACGATGGGGTGAAAGTAGCAGTGTGGCACTTGTGTGCTTAAGAGACACTCTGAGCTCTTCCTCTGGCAGGATGGGCTTTCTTACAGCATGGGCAGTATTTCCTCAACAGCACAAATCTGAGCGACTATTGCTGCTAATGTGATGACAGAAGGACCATCGCTGTGTTTTAAATCTTACCCTGAGGATGCACAGTATGAAATCACCAAGTGAGCTATGGTTTAGCTCCAATGAGAATCACTGAAGAAGCAGAAAGCTATTTAGCTGATATCACCTGGAAGTGTGTGGCTGTAGCACACCATGAACCATTAATACAGAGCTGCAGTAAACTGCTTCCTTCTCGCAGGCTCCGAGTGTGAGCCCGTCTTGAAATTCTTGTGTGCGTGGAGATGTTGTTCAGTTTGAATCCTCATTTGGGCAAAACTCATGTTTGTTTTAGGAGCAGTTTTATATCAATAAGAACCTCTCAAGCAGAGGTTGGCAGATATTTCAGTAAATGGTAAATGTGCGTGTAAGGCCACGTTCAATTTCTCTGCATAGCCTACTCCAATATGAGGATTAGAGTTTAGCTCTCCCTTGACCTGGGAGAGTGGTAGAACAAGGGTTAAAGAAATCCATCAAATTGACTTCAACAGTGAGTGCAGTAATGCCACAGGAGCTCCTTTTGAGATGAAGAAAAAAAAAAAAAAGTTTTGACATAACCTGAAACAATTGCGAAGTTATTTAATTTGGTCATGAAATGAGAAAGACATTGTCTATGAATAACTGAACTTGGGGAGTTGCCATATCCCACATTTAATAGGTTTCCTAAGTAGGGAAGGATGGTGCCTGTGAAAACCCAGCATGACTGGGAGATGCTGGTGGGCAGAACAGAGCTTGCTACTGAAATACAGCAGCTACTGCCTTTTCACACCTACAATTTAGCTGCATGATTTTATTTAGAGAGAGACGTACTATGTCTCTAGGGCCCAAGGTTCTACAGGGGAAAAGCAGACACAGTGTCAGCTTTGAGAGCTGCAGCCCAGCCAGGGGGCTGTATGGGGACAGTAGGTCCAGACCTTGAGGTGACACTGGGGGTAATTGCATTTGGGGTCTGGCAGGGTTTCTGAGGAGAAGGTAGAAAGGAATTACCATAATAATAGTGCTACTTCAAAAGGCAGACTTTGAGGAAATGCGCAATGTGATTTGGGTGGGTGGTGAGGGGAGCCCTGGACTGAGCCGCCGTCTGGAAAAACGACTGTGGAAAAGTGAGATGTTATTTAAAAACTAGTAATACAAATGGCCGAAAGCCATTCCATTTGCATGCAATAGTCATAATAACAGGAGAAGCCAGTGTGTCTGAGAAGGGAATGGAGCAACGTTGGAGATAGACGGGAGGCGGCTCGTGCAGGCGGGGTGGGGCACTGCTCTGACCTTTTGGGAGGGTTTATTTCTTTTTCACTTTATTTTATTTTTTTTCCTCCCAACTTTGAAGTTTTGTTACCTTTCTGTGGAGAAGAAGGTCAGGCTGTTGGCAGCTCTGAATGCAGCCTCTTTCCCAGAAGGCCTGCAGAAAGACCTGGTCGGAGGTTGTGTTCTATCCTAAGATGCTCCTTCACCAGCATTTGATCTTGGTGGGAGTTACGATGGAGCGCCAAAGGAGGCAATTGGCTTTCCAGGAGAAATGGCCAGGGGAGACCTCATGGACCTAAGCTGGCCTCAAGGAGCCATAACAGGCTGAGAGCATTGCTTTGCAGGTGGAGAACTATTCTGGACAAAAATGACCACTAAACTGTCTTATCTGATTTCTTATATAGTAAAGATAATAAAATTTCATTTAGCCACTTTTGCTTGGAACAAAATACCTTTTATTTGGCTAAAATATGTAGTCCAAGAGACATGTTACTCATCTTGGTGCAGTTTTGATTTGATTTCAACAGCCTTTTTCTGGCTATCTGTTGGTGTTTGCTTGTCACTTCTTCAACATTGAAGCAGTCTTCTATAGAAAGAAGAGTCTAAAGAGGTCCTGTATATTATAATTTCTCTAAAATTGTATAAGACAAAGTTGGTTTGAATTTTGAGAATAATGTCTTATTCATGATTGTATCTAATGGATCATTACTCTCTCATTAGCTCTTGTCAAGACTTACTGTTCTCCAAAGCATCTTCTTTTCTTCTTTCTTGATGGGTTGCAAAGTACCATATCTGAAAATCATCCTTGTTTGCCTTCACAGCTCCCTTGACTCTGCCAGCCTCTGCATCTACAATAGGAAAGAGAAATGCAACATCCTGATGCCAGACAAAGGTCTCTTAAATAATAATTAACTTGGGGCACTGTCATGAACGCTGCAGTACATAAAGCTCTTTGCTCACAGGTTCAATGCCGTGTGAAGAGTCTTGACAGGCTTGAGCTCAGAGACAAGGCTCTATTTTTCTAATGCAAGCAGGGGAAATTAAGGAAGTTCTAACACCATAGTAAAGTCGGTAGGAAATAAAGGAGGTGGTTTTGTGATCCATATTCATTTTGGAAATTCATAAGAGATGAGGATTTAGGAACTGAAGTTATATTAGAAGTCAGTGCAGGATTTTGGTGTGGCTGGAGCACTGAAGACCACACGTGTGAGAGCGATAGAGGAGTAAGTAGGGTCTGAGAGTTGCCCTGGAAAAGTTAACGGCTCGTTTCATTCGGGCAGAAGCCCCTGATGACAGAAGAGCAGCTACTGCACTGGGGATTTTACAGATGGGGTCAAGGTCAAAAAGGGAAGCTGCAGTTCAATTAATACAAGCTTGGAAGTGTTTTCAAGATAATTCGTTCGGTTTGGCTGGACAGATTGCAGCATTGTGGAGGGCTAATCAGAGAAGTGTGTTGAGAAGAGCTAAGATATGGTTCAGTAGCAAGGGGGAATGCTTTGATTGTGGCAGGGAGCTCGGAGAGCCTTGTTTGGCGCAGCCCTTCAAACACGTTAACATCTTTTCCCTGAGCAAGCTGTGTCCACGTATGCTTAAAGTTATGCACGTGCTCAAATCTGTTGCTGAGCAGGAGCCTCCAAAAGCACCTAAATGCAGCATTTACAAGCCACTTTCAAGGGCACCACAAAGAAAATGGCTGGGAAAATAAGTTGTTGAGTTATCCCTGCCAGTGCAGAAAGCAAGGGGAGACAGTGGGGCTTGTGCAAGGTCATTTGCACCGAGGTGGGAAGAAAACGACTGTCACCGGCTGTGAGCTCGGTGGCGTTGCTGTGTAGCTGCGTGCGTGGAGCATGTCTGCTCTAGACTGACTTTGGGGTGAATATTGCAGTTCTGCACTTCCCCAGAGGAATGACACGAGCTAGCGTGGCTTGGATAAGCAGGCAGGGTGATCGCAAATGCGAGCTGGGTGATGAGGGGACTTGCAAATCGTTGCCTTGCCTTTTCAAGGGACCCCAGCAGCGTTGGCCTTATCGTTCTTGGCACGGAACGAACGGCTGGCACGGGAGGGAAGGGGATGTTGTGAGCAGCGCCCGCAGGCTTGTTGTTGGCCGCAGGACTGGGGCCGACCTTCCCCGGCGGTGGTTTGCGATCCGCAGGGCCCACACAGAGCGCGCCGGTGCTGTGCTGCGAGGCCCGGCGGCCGAAGCGCTTGGACAGCGCGCCAGCAAAACAAACCCTGCGATTTTATCTCTCCTCAGCCCTGGCCACACATTTCCATGAAATGGTGGAAACTTACTATTTTTGAAAATTCTCTTCTTATTTGAAGCTTTGTTGGCATTTGCTGACGTGCTTGTAGATATATTGGGAGGTGGAGGGGGAGGAGAGGTAGAGGACTAATAGGCAGCCGTGCAAACACATGCACATGCAGAAACTCATATAGGTGGGCAGTGTGATTGCACAAGTGCTGTATCCTTGGGAAACCAGTCTATAAACATCATTTGAAAACAAATAACGGCACTTTGAAGCAAAGCCCAGAAAAGGGGGCGTTTTAGTCTCTGTTTTTCCCTTGATTGCTACCGCATCTGCTTCAGTGTCATTTGTGTGCTTGTCCTAGAGAGGTTTGGTGCTCTGAGCACACAGATACACCAACAGGACACTGTGAAGCAGGTTGCAAAGGGCTGCCCTGCCCTAGGCTGTGCCACGACTGTTGACTCGGATCATCCCCTTAATAAATCATTTCCCGAGAAACACCCAAGCCAAAGCAAGGCACTGGGTGCCCCTTGGATCACCCCTTGGTGCCAGCAGCTCAGGGCAAGGAGGGGAGCTTGCTGAGCAACTGCACACCAGAACACGCGGTTCCCAGCCCAGTCCTGCCCTCCTCACTAGTAGAGATGGCCTCAAAAGATCAGACAGCAAAAATAAAAGGTGTTTGTAGAAAGGCTGGTTGGTCCAGGAGAGATTGGAGTGCTTTGTGGGCAACTTATCATGAAGGTAAAGCAAACGCTGGGAGACTGAAGTGGGAATTTTCTGCTCACGGAGTCAGTGGTGTGCATCACACCCTTGCAGACGGACACGTTGACTTGGAGCTATAACCCCAGGGCTCTGTGAGCAGAAGGAAGGCAGTGGGACCTGCCCTGAGGCACTGCTTTGCAGATGGAGCGATGCTTCCATGTGCCTGAGCTCACCAGCTCCCAGAGCTGTCTCATGTGTGTCCACCGTCCTCAGGCTTCTAATGAGGAACTTCTTGCCGTGACCTGTTGTGGAAGCCACAAGTACAAGCAAGGCCCAGAAAAGATTAGGCTAGTAGGCCTACATGTGACTATTAAACACAGCCTAGACGCAGCCTTTGGCTTGGGAAGCTCTTGATTGCCAGAGGCGAGGAGGAAAGCTGAGTCTGGATTGATGTTTAATTGGGTTGTTTCTTCTTCTTTGAGCATCTGTAGTTGGCCTCTGACAGGGATGTTACTCTGGGATAAACTTTCTTTTTTCTCTGCTCCTACATGCCTTCTTCTGTGCCCCAGCCTTCTACATAGTTCATCACTTGCACTCCCTTTTCTGCTCACTGTGGCGTTTCCCAGTTGCTTTTTTCTTTTTTCACTTTGCACCAAAAAAGAAAAAAAAAAAAAGAAAAGAAAAAATGAAAAAATGAAAAAAATGAAAAAAAAAAGTGAAACTTGAGCAGCTGCTTTGGTTTATTCTGCCTCCAGAGAGACACATCGCAGCCCAGCTGGATCATGTGCTGGTCGTACCGCGTCTCGGTGCCCCCGCGTTTCCCCTCCACAGCCGACGGAGCGTTGAAAGACACCGCGCACCAGCCCGGCGCTTTGCAGTTTGGCAGCGGTCATTGGCAAAACCTTCGGTCCTTTTTGGGGTAGGATGGGCCAGAGGGCCTGGGGGGGACTTTGTACTTGGCAGCTCCCGCTGCGAGGAAATTGGAACGCTAAAACAATCCCTGCTGGCAAAGGCAAAGGAGGTATCCAAGCTCCAGGTCAACAACACCCACACCAGACTATTGCAGAGGAACCTTTGCCCAGGGCACTCCTAGAAATACTTTGCAGACTGACCAGATGGAGGTCACGAGGTGCAGCAGCCTGTGCCTGCGCTCTCCACCTGTGAGTTTGGGGCCATTGCTGGTGCTTGTGTCAGATTTAAAGGCCCTGGCTGCTCCCAGGCTGTGAGGGATTTGTGGTGGGGACAGCAGCAGGAGGGGGAGTCCTGCTCCTTGTAACAGAAAAGTGGCAAGAAAAGCACAGAACGGGCACTCGCATCATCCTGAAATTGGGGGAAATTGCTGCCATAGCAGGCTGGAAGGACAGATAGCGCTGGAAAAGGAGCCAGAGAAGATGAAGTGTTCTGCTTGAGGTGGAAAAAGTGTCTTTGGGTGTCATGTTGCCTGCAGCCCTGGCCATAGCCATTTCTCGGTGTGCTGTTCTCACCAGGGCCTGGGGTAGGAGAATGGGTTCCCAACTCCCAGGTTCACACATCGATTCGCTGCGTGGCTTTGGGCAACGTTGCCGTCTTCTTTTTCCTGCCTGCCTTCTTTGCCATCTGCAGCTCAGGAAGAACACCTCTCTCTCCAGGGCAATTGAAGAGCTGTAAAAGGCTTTGATGTCTCCAGCAGGACTGTGCTGGTGTGAGGAGGCTGCGATGGTTGCAGGAGGGAAACGTAAGGTGGCCGTGGCGGCCCCCACCAGCCTGTCCTGCTGCAGAACTAGGTGCAACTTTCTGCAGATCTGGGACCTTAATCAGCACTTAGACACTATGTAAACACCCCAGGCAGATAAGCAAATGAACCTGACACCAGCCAGACCGCTGTCAAAGGAAAACAAGTGCAGGGAACAAGTGGCACTGGAGAGAGTGGCCGCAGTGGCTGGCACGGTGCACGCACCCCCGTGATAGAGGTTGCCCCTTGTGCTAAGTGCGTGCTATGGGCTGGAGCCCATCCGCAGCCCAGATACTCTTGGGACTCTTCACAGGGATAAAGATGTATTTTTAACTTCAGGCAGCTGCCTTTTTTTTTTTTTTTTTGCATGGTGCTTTTTTATTGTTGTTGCTGTGGAAGTGGCAGGTCGTTTTTAGAGCTGTTTCTCAGCCATCTTGTCAGAGGTGCTTAGAGGTCTCAAATGAAATTCTCCAAAATTTTGATGCTGGAAACTGGTAGCTGCTTTTGAAGATGTTGGCGAGACTGTGCAGCTCACTACAGACATTAGCTGATGGCCATTTCAGTGTGCTTTCACCTCAGCCAAGTCCTAGCCCCGCTGAAGCCAATGGGAATTTTCCTTGAAAAAGGCCATAAAGAAATCATTTTCTTGGCATTGATAGAGGTGTTTCGTGGCCTCCACATCAGTGTTAGGAGAGATTCAGCTATCTGCTTTGATTTTTGCCGTGACTGACCCACCCTGCACAAAGCACTCTACCTTTTGATCCAGAATAGCACCGGAGATGTTTTCCACATGCCATAGGAAAATGGAAGAACTATAAAACATAATTGTTTTGGATTTTGGCACCACTCCATTCACAGATATATTTAGCATGAGTTGAAATTGGTCAGCAAAAGGGCGTTTGCCAGGATGACAAATGGATTAGAGTTGCATATCTAAGGTAATCGCATACCTGCCCATCCCACGCCGGTGGGGTTAGTGAGTGGCATAATTGGTTCATGGATAGTCATAAGCAAGCAAGCACAGCTCGCTTCTCTCGGGCAGCATTAAAGAGTTTTTTGGCCATAAAAGGCATTATCTGGCTCTCAGTGTATCTCCCCACTTCGAGGCTTGCTCTCTCTGCTCTTGCCATTGCTCCCTGGCCCCTGCTCGCTCTTCGAAATGGCTTCTGTCAAGCCTGATGCTCAACCTCTGCCTTCGCATGCAGCCTGAGTGTACAGGAATGATGGCCTCTCTGCTTCAGGCCAATTTCTTCTGTTCTCCTTCCCTGCTTGATGGAGCAACCTGTTTGCTGACTTGAATGAAGGTGATCGAGAGAGCAAGTTGGCAGCCCCTGGCCCCTGCCGAGGCAGTAACTATGATTATACCAAGTTTCGAGTGCTTTCTCCTAAGGAGTTACATAGGCCTTGGAAGAGGAAAAACCTCTCCTGGAGCTCTGGAGTCAGCCCCAGGTGGAGCAGTCAGGCTTAGCAGGAAGGCAAGGGCTCAGATTGCCAAGGCTAGGCCTGCATCAGGGAGCAGAGCTCGCAGCCGGCAGCAGCAGGATCTTGCTGGCCTCTCTTCCAGGTTCTCTCTTGTGATGGTGCCCAAGGAGCCAAGACCAATCCCTGGGTGTGTTCATACACATGGGCTTGCACGCTTAGCTCCCATCAGTGGTTTACTTTGGGCTGATCTTTGTTAGCATTGGAAAGCAAGAAAAATGAGCAAAAATATTATCAGAAGCAGGTTTTGTGAATGAATCAGCCGACGAGGCTTACCAGCTTGCCTTGATTTACTAGAGCAATGCTTATTTGGGCAAATGTCTCCATATTTTAGTTGGAGGCAGGACGGAACAAGAATTGATCAGGAAATGCCCTGCTTTCAGTATGCTGCTTTTCCATCACTTTGTACCATTGGTTTTCTGAATGAAGCAGGGGACGTCTGTGAGAAACTGGCCCAAGTAATGTTGCTGCAGAGCATTTGAAGTGCTGCCCCGGTGCTGTAGGAGGTGGGCATACAATGCTTGTTTTCTCCTAATATTGAGGGGGGACCACCAGGAGAAGGAGGATAAAAGACATCAAGAGGCTAAGCCTGCTGAAGTGGCCTGCCAGGAGTTGGAGTTGGGCAGACCCTGCCCATCTTTTTCACAGATTTTTTTTGATCCTGTGTGAAGGGCAGTCTCAGACCTTCTCTCTCCTCACTGTGTGTTTCTAATTAACAAGGAGACTGATGAATAAATAGAAGGTTCCTGCTCAAAATATTCCTTGCCCAACCTTAGGGTGATGGCTAGACAGCAGTTGCAGGCAGTGGCCTAGATGTTGAGCTCGCCCATCCGGCTATCAAGCCCTGACTATCCAAATTCTTCTCTTGAACCAGTATTTGAAGAAAGTCCTAGACTTGGCCACAATGGTTTTGCCCTGTGTTTGCTTTTCAGTTGCTACCTAAGCAGCTAAGAATCCACAAACCAAACACATTTAGCATTGCTGGGAAGTGAGAAGATTCCAATATTGAATCTGAGGCCAAAAACATGAGGAAATGCAAAAGACGAGTGGTTGAATCCATAGAGGATGAGCCCATTGGTGGCCTTGAAATGCTGATCAGATGAGGTCTCCAGCCACAAAAGTGCCTTTACAGATGATCTATGGAAGGGGTGGGAATGATCCCCAACACGTGTCCCGAAGCACCTGCTCCTGGTTGCAGCTGTGGACTGGCCGCTGAGCTGGGGCAGTGCTTTGGTCCAGCCCACTTGGACCAATCTGTCATCTGTTTGCAGGCAGCCATGCATTTACTGAGTGATTTTAGACAAGGTTCTTTTTGTGTTTTCCCTGTGAGTGAGCCTGTGGTTGTAACACCTGAAAAGAGCTTGGAAAGCTGTGGGGAAATAAAGTGCTTGCTTTGCAGGTTTTCATTCTGTGTCATGACAGTACAACTATGTCCTGACATAATATCATGGTGCAGCTTCTAACAGAAAGGAAACGTTAAAACCTTTAAGTGTTCTGCATGCTTAGTGTTCCAAGAAGAAATAAAGCCATGTTATGTGAGCTAAAGCATTGCTTGCACCCCATCATGCACAATCTGATGGTGGGTTTTTTTTTGTTTTTATACAAGTGGAAGGTCTGAAGTGCTACACAGCTGAATCAGAATCGACAGTGTGAATATTGGTTGTGTTGCTGTTTTTGAGTAGCTGGAATGATACCTTTTCTCATTTGTATGTTGAAAAAAACTTTGTTTGTCACCACTGTAGCACTAGAGTGGCCCGGTCTGTCATTTATGTGATTCCTGTCACCCTGCTGAAGAAGTCCCGTATAGAGAGGGGTACATTGCAGTGCCTGGGTTATGGCAGTGAGAAGCGATGTGTGCATGCAGTTGCAGAATCATAATTTGGGTTGCTAAGGATCTCTGGAGGCATTTCTCAACCCCCCTGCTCAAAGCAGGGCCAGCCTCCCTGTTAGCTCCAGAGTCAGTGTTTGATGTGGTTATGCAGCTTTCTGTGCAAATGGGCCAGATCAGAGCAGGAGCTCTGCACTGCCAGGCACCGAGGAGGCTCAGCCTTGTCACCTGCTGGGTCTGGCGCAAGCCTCGAGGATTTGAGGTCTCTCCTTGCTGTCACCACAAAGTCCAAAAACACTAGTGTTTGCAATAGCGACTACCATGTCCTCGTTTGGCAAGGATTTCTTACAGAAACAGCACCCAGTGAACTGGGAAAATGCACTAACAGAAGGTGAAGGAGGTTGGAAAGGCTCAGTGTTTATCCTTATGTTTTTGCTACCTGGTTTGGAAACAGCTGAATTACCTGGGAGTCCTGTGACTCACAGCAGTGGCAAATTGACCCCAGGACACGTGGAGTTGTCTTGTGGTCAAAAAAAGCAGACAAATGCAAAAGCGGGTAGATTGTGCAGTAGAAGTTAAGAGTAATGCACCATATGACAAACGATGTGAAAGAAGATATGGCAAGGAAGATCACTGAAATGGCAGGGAAATTTCTTTGAGGGAAATTAGGGCAGTCATAAAACAAGGGCTGGTATTTCTGAAAGCAGTCCTGAGAATTTATTTTAGCACATTAATATTGAGTAAGTATTCCTGGAGATACTCTAGGGGATGATAGATGGATTCAAGGTATTGGTACTAATCACTGTGGTTTTAAGTTTTGGAGATGAAATACACTTGGCATCACTAATCCAACTGGACTTCTGATGGGAAAATTACATTCTTTGGGAAGTAATTTAGAAGGTCAAATAAAAACCAGAAAGAACTTCTCCAGCAGCGCTTTCCCCTGCTCTCTAAACTGTCTTTTACTGTGGTAATAACTCCAGAATGAAAGGATCTATTCTCACCTTCCAGATGAAAGGGCTAATGCAATTTAAAATTTTTGCATGCAAAGATTTTATGGCTTGGTAAGCAGCCATGCTTGAAAGTAATCCAGGACGGGATAAACACGTGAGAGAGCATTTGGCTGGGTTTGACCCTTTCCTTCTCTCCCTTCTCTCTTGCAGATGGTGGCGATGACCGTTCAGAAGCGATCCTTGCTGAGAACCACGTGGATGGCACCACGGGGATCCTGAGTGGAGCAGGAGGGAGGAAACCCATGAAAACAGGCATGAAGGAGCTGGCAGTTATGAGGGAGAAAGTGAACGAGCAGCAGCGGCAAATGGGCAAAGTCAGCAAGCCCCATCACAACCACGAAGATTCGAAGAAGTCACGGATGTCGACGGGCAGGGTCAGTGGGCAGAGCGCGCGCGAGCGCTGGGTGAGAGTGGAGGGAGTTAATGGAGGCAGCTGCGGCTCGCCTGGGAAATGCTGAATGCGAAAGCCTTTAGTGGCATTTGCAACAAATTGTCTTAGAAAAAAAAGAAAAAAAGAAAAGAAAACGTTTGTTTTGGCCCAAAGCTGGAGCTGAGCGCACCATATGATGAACTTTAATCTCCTAGTGAGGAGGCATTATTTTCATTGCAGCTCCACTTAGACAAAAAAGCAGAAGGACAGGGGTCCTGCTGGCTCAACACCTACCTCTACAGCAGGAGTGAGTGTGTCCCCTGCCAAAAGCCTGGCTTTCTCACACTCGTTTTCACTGTGTGTCAGAGACAACCCAAGCGGACTTATTAGAGACCTTTGTCTGTTGCAGGACAGCCCCAGTCAGAGGCAGAGCCATCTGGGAAGGTGTGTGATTTGGCATGAGCAGGTAGAGCATCCAGGGTTGTCTCTGTTCCCCTGCTTGCCCCATCACTGTGCCCTCCAGTCTGTGGCCGTGGTTTCCCTCTAGTGGGCAGCTCGGTCAAGGCAACTGGATGGCACACGAATGAAAAGCTCCATCACAATTCCATGATGCCCATAACTCATGTCCTTATCCATGAGAGGTGATCTCTGTGGTGGAGAGGGAGAGCAAGGGGACAGAGGGGAACTTTACAGGAGACATCTCAGCTCCTCCAAGGGAAACAGGCAAATCAGATGTTCACTGCCCCTCTAGATGCACTTGCTGTGTCATCCCAGACCCCTTTCTGCAGTGCTTGAGTTAAGCCCAAGCTAAGTAGCTGGTTGGTGTGTGGGAACACCTGGCTCCATCACACGGCTCAGTCACCACAGCTTGGAGAGCCGCTGTGCTCCTGCTCCCCTGGAAGCGGATGGGCACAGAGGGGCAGGCAGACACCAGGTAACGTTAGACTGAATTCAGTCAGGCTGTCCTGGCTGGGAGCCCCGGTTTGAGGATGTGGTGGGCATTAGAGGAGCTGGAGCAATGCCTCGCTTCTTTGGGTGCTGCTGGTCCCTGGGCCTTCCCTGCCACTCTGTGAGGTTTCAGGCGTTTCAAGGCACTCTTCTGGGCCAAAGTCACACCATGAGTCTGGGTCAAGGGCTGTGCCCATTGGGACCCTTCTGCTCAGTCTGAGTTAGTGGGGAGGGAACCCTGAATCACACCACCCTACATTACCCTGTGACTTAGATAGTGAGACCCATGGAAGCATCTGTTGGGCTTCCCCTCCTCAGTGTTTCCAGGGCCTGCAATCCTTGGTTGTGTTATCTCTGGGCAGTGTGAAGATTTGGGTGCATGGCGGAGGGGAGAAGGAAATCCTGCTGTGCTTTGGGGGTATAGGTGGCTGTGACCTGAGGGTGTGGGGACACACAGGAGCCCTGACTCTTTGGGACGGCTTCTCCAGTGCAGAACATTTGGAGTAGGCAAAACCCCCTGCAGCTGGACTGTTGTTCCTTCCCTTTTCACTTTTTTTGGGGAAAAGCGAAGTACTGCAACCTGGTGCTTGGAAATGTAGAACAATGGGTAAATTGTAAGCAAAATTGGAAAAAAAAATACAAGTAACTGATAAGCAGAGGCAATGATGTCCTCTGCTCCATGAAGTTTCCTGGCACTGTCCCTTATCACAGCCCCTTCATACCCAGGCTGCGCTTTGTGCATTCTAAGCATGAGAGAGGTGTTTGTGGGTGTGAAAAAGTTGTGTGTGTAACAGATGGGATCTGAGCGGTAGGTGCAGCGTGCAGGTAGGTGTGTGGTGTGAAGGTGCTGCATGTGGTGGTGTTAGCAGTATGTGTGGAGGCAGGGTGCAAGTGTGCTCGGTACCAGTGTGTACGTATCTGTGCATACGCCTGTGTTTCCATCTGCATCTAAGGACTTTGAGTGCAGGGACAGAATGGCAGTAGGATTCTCATCTCAGCAGCCCCAGCAGAACCAGGGCTAGCAGTAAGGCCTGTAGCAAACCTGTGTCCTGAGGAGCGGGCTTAGCCTCCCCAAGAGGGAAGCTTGTCGGCTGTCCTGTGGTTATCTCTACTGGCATTCCCATTGTATTGACTCTGTCTGTGTTCCCATTGCCTTCATGTTTTGTTATTGTTTTCTGCTTTCTTGGCTCTTTTCAGACTCCTTGTCAGCAGGAGTTGGATCAGGTCCTGGAGCGCATCTCCACTATGCGGCTGCCGGACGAGCGAGGCCCGCTGGAACACCTCTACTCCCTGCACATCCCCAACTGTGACAAGCATGGCTTGTACAATCTCAAACAGGCAAGTGGGGGAGCCCCCGTGCCAGCTGCGCCCTGCCAGCAGCCCTGGGCTCAGCACACGTTCCCGCACGCAGAGCTGCAGAGCACACATGAGCAGTTCAGGGCTGGGATAACGTCGCATGCACAGTGTGAGGCATGAGGTAAACAGCAAATCTCACAGGTGGCAACTGCCACGATGGTGAAATGCTGGATCTGGAGCCATGGGCTGGCGAGCAGGGATGTGTGCAGGGAGCCCACCCACATGTGATGGTGCACTGGCCGTGGGCAGGGGCACGCGAGGCTCTGTGCGTGCATGGAGAGCTCCAGGGCAAGCCCACGCATGCTCGCAGCAGCAGGAGACCTTCCTGGCTGGGCACACAGCTTCAGGTGGTGCCTGCAGCCCGCCTGGCAGAGCGGCAGGCTCCCCAGGAGCTGCATGGGGAGGGCACCACAGCTCAGCAATGTGCAGAAAACCTCCCCTGGACATCCCAGCCGGCCCTGGAGCTGGGCTGGGGTTGCTCTGCAGGGCGCAATGGTGCCACAGATTCTCCTGGGGATGACAAACCCACTCACTTTGCAGCTCACTTTTCCACTAGAGAGATGCTTACATGTCCAGGTCCATTTTCTTGAGCTTTGAGCCAAACTGTGTCCTGGCTGGGTCTCGCCACAGTGGAAAAGCAGGGAGGGGCTGAATGCTGGCCAGTCCTGCAGACGAAGTAGAAAGAGCTTCTCCCGGGGTCAGAATGGTTTCTAGCAGACTTGACTCATTTTTCTCCACAAAATGAGGCCGGTCCCAGGGGCTTTGGGGGGATTCCTTGCACACAAGGTGGAGTTGGAATGCAGCACCCCTCAGAAGATGATTATGGGCCCCAAAACCACTCAACTGACTCTCCACATAATGTGTGTCTGAATTCTGACTTGGCTTTGTTCATGTGAAAACAGCAGGTTGTCAGTGACTGAGGCCTGGGGAAAAAATGCCTTGTGTCTGCTTCAGTGTTTAGCATTTAGCATCTTTCACAAACCCCTCACGTAGAGCCAGATAAGGGCCAGGGAGGGATTTTGTCTGCCAGGCTATTGCGCAGTCCTCCTCTGCAGGGCCAAGGGGTGTCAGAGCAACCTCAGGCTCTTGCAGAACCGGCGCTTTGCAACTCTTCTGCTCAGACACTGTTGCACCTCTCGCAGCACAGGCTCTGAGGACTGGGCCACCAGGAGGTGCCACCTGCTTCTCCTGTGGGTTCTGCTTAATCTGCTCGCCTTGTGTCATGGGTGGCTGGAGTGCTGGGCACACAGGTTTGCCCCGGCAGATGAACACACCCGTGGTGTGGTGGCCAGTGCCTGCGTTAGTCCTGGCTGCCTAGGAAGCAGTGAGCCCTGCTGATTTCCCCTCTACGAATGATGCTGTTGGTGGAGGCAGACTGCCAGGAGAATGGTTGAAGGGAGAACTAAGCAGTGTGAGAGATGAGGGAAGATATAGAAGGTGGATAACGCTCAATGTTGTCACTCAAAAAATTGCTTTGGCAAGTTCTCCCATCTATTTCAAGGCCTTTACCTTTATTTTACTTCAGTCACTGGGGAGTCCTCCCCAGGTGCAGCTTTTCCCACCCCAGGTTTGACCCAGGCACGGGAGCTGCCCGTCTGCCTGGCCCAGAGCACAGGGCAGTTCCACTTCTTACCTTCGTTACCTTGGCAGAAGCTGGTCCTCCACCTACCCTGGTGCTGGTGCAGTGTAACACTCATTTGGATGATTTCAGTGCAAATTGAACCATTGCATAATGGTGGTTTCATAATGAGGAGAATTAGGAGTATTACTGCATAATTGTTCACTCATTTCAGTCAACTCTTGTCCTTGGTTTTAAGTGTCTGCTGTTTCGTAGATGAGCTCCTTGGCTTCAGGCCCATCATTCAGGAGGTGATGGGAGACTGTGGCGAGCTCTGCGTCGCCACGGTGCTCCAACGAGCCCCTCGCTGCCACGTTGGGCTCTTGCAGGCCAGATGCAAGTTATTTGATCAGCCAGGAGATGTGCAGAGGAGGGCCAAGGAGAACTGGGAGCATGGCACAGGCCTCAGGAGAGACGTGGTGTTAGAGAAGGAAAAGGTGAACCTCCTGCTCTGGTTTAAAATTGGAGCATGCCCAGGTTTTCCTGGCATGGGACTGTAGCTCTCAATTGAGTAGCCCAGGAGAGTGGCTTGCTCCTGTGTCCTGCTGGCCTCCTGACTTCTCCACCCCAGTGTTTGGGCACATCTTTCCTAGGGTGTTTTGCCCAATGAAATTTTGCAGCTAGACAAAACTGACTTCTCTCTCCTTGCCATGGAAAGCTCCTCCATCTGTTGCTTTTCTCTCAGCTCTCTTTTCTAAGCACAACATCAAAAAATGCTCTAGTAATTTCTCTTCCCAGCCTATGGAAACCCGGGAGCCAGGGGAAGCACAAGACATCCTTCCTTCTGTGGCAGCACATCCAAGGCACTGAGGGAGCCTGTGCCAGAGCCAAACGCTACCCTTGGCATGCCGGGAGTAGTCATGGGGCTGCAGAAAGCACCAGGTGCCACAAAAGAGCCTGTGTCCAGAAGACAGCTCATGGGATGCCAAACACCAGCGTGCCCCATGTTGCCCTGTAGCCATGTGTGAATGGTATCTTAGTGCAAGGACCCGTTCTCACCATGTGTAACTGATCCTGGGGAGGGATTCAAGCATTTCTGTAGTTTACAAGGCTGAGCCTTTTGGTTTTTGAGAGCTACTCTCACCCTTCGGTCAGGAACATTGAAAAAGCACACACATGAAGATATAGAAAAAGCACATGCTATTCTGAGATAAGCTTCCTTCCTTCCATGTCCCACCTGGACACTTAGGGCTGCCTTTCCCTGCAGTGCTCAAGTGCCCCTTCCAGGCGCGTTGGCCATAGTTGCAGAGAGGCAGAGGGGACCAAAAATGATTTCTCTGTCCTCTCTGCCCTGCCCTGGCCAAGACCAGAGAGAGGGAGCACAAGGCGACGCAGCCCTGATTGTCCCGTCTGCCTCCTGAGAGCTGCAGCACGGGAGATGCTCAGGCCAATGGGTCTCTCTAGATCAGGTTTATGTGTGTGTTTGCCTGACCACAGGGTGGAGTCTAAACAGTTTTGTCTTCCACAACCCGCCCCCAGCCTATGCTGGGGAGGCTTTTTCCGTTCCCTCTTTTCCTGCGTTTTATCCCCCTGAACATACCTGCATTTTGACCTTGGTCCAGCTGCAGGAAATGGCCTGAATTCAGCTTCAGCGAGTGCACGCAGAGCCCCGTGCACTGGAGTAACCTCTACCAAAGGCGTTGGGCCCTGCTGTAGCTCCAGGGATGGAGGCGAGAGCTCATGGAGCAAAGTGCCTGCAGCTCTGCCGGAGGGGAAAGGGGAACCACAACCCTTAGGTCAAGAAACTCCTCCCAAACCAGGCCAGGCTTTGGGGGGTTGTTTGAGATCGCCTCCTCACTTGCGCCCTGTCTCTCGGTGCAGTGCAAGATGTCGGTGAACGGGCAGCGCGGCGAGTGCTGGTGCGTGGACCCCATCCACGGGAAGGTGATCCAAGGCGCGCCCACCATCCGCGGGGACCCCGAGTGCCACCTCTTCTACACGGCGCACGAGCAGGAGGACCGGGGAGCACACGCCCTGCGGAGCCAGTAGCCGCGCGCCATCCTGCTGGTGGGAGGCAGCTCGCCGCGGCCCCAGCGCCGGGTTTTACATGGGTTTCAGCGTGGCTCTTTCGGCTCTGCAGACACTGGGGTTGGCTCCCGCGCGCTGCCCTCTGGGGAGGGATGGGGAGACGGGAGGGGAAGGGCAGCGGGGGGATTGCTGGGAGACGGGACTGCTTTCCTATAGTCTTTCACCCAATGTAAACCAGAGCACCAGTCTTATTTTTTTTCCTCCCCCCCCCTACCCCTTGCCCTGTCCTCCCTGCCAGGTTGCGGCACATCCCAGGTCCTTCCCCTGCCACCATGGCTGGTTGGGACGAGGCTGCCACTACCCTGAGGCCTCCCAAGGGGTGAAACTGCCCCTAATGAGTGGGAGGGAGGAAAGAGAACAAAAATTGACCCTTTCCCCCTCCCTCCCTGCCTTCCCCAAGACCAAAGACTGTAAATACTGTGTCGCCTGCCCCTCGCATCCCACCGGCCCTGCCGCCTTGCCAGGGGCCTTCATCCTGGCGCAGGATGTGCTGTGGGAGGGAGGGAAGGAGGAAAAAGCCCCCCAGGTTTCCCAGCCAGCATGGTGGCACCGTGTCCTCGGAGGCAGCAAGGACAGGGACGGGACGAGCGGGTCCCCTCCTCCCTGGAAGGCCACAGACGTGGGCCCTGCTGGAGCCGTGAGGACGGGACCGCGTGGATGGGCCGGGCGCGACGGTGCACGTAAAGGCTGGGTTTCGAGAGGGGCTGGAGGGCTAGTGCCCAGTATTGCTTAGGATCAGCTTTTGCTGAGGGAGCTGCGGTGAGCTTGCGGGGCCGGGTGCAAGATGCTTGTGTAGAGGTAGGGTAACAAGCCAGGGAGTGTCTCTCTCTCTCTCTCTCTCTCTCTCTCTCTCATTCTTTCTTTGTTTCTAAATAGGATAAAACCCATCTAAAACCTGCACTCCCAAGCAGCTGCCCGTGTCCCTCCATTTTCGCTTGGGACTAGAGTGAGCATCTGCTATTCAGCACACACTTTTTTTTTTTTTTTTTTTTTTTTTTTTTTTTTTTTAAGTACAGTATATATCGTGCTTTGTAAAGGCCTGGACACACATGCACCTCCTCTGCCCACACACATGTTTGTATAGGTTTAATCTGAGCAATTCCAGGCGCACCAAGAGGTTTTGCACTGGACGTGCTACTCCAAGGACAGATGTGTCTCTGCCATTATTTCACCTGTTGATTTCTTTCTGTACAGAACACACCAACGCTGAGAATAAATAACTTCCCCATCACCTAAGCAAGGAGATTTTATTATTTTCTTCCTTTCTTTCTCTTTTTAATACGAATAGCATTCACACAGCAATTGCAAAAGTCCTTACAGTAAGGCCTTACTGAAAAATCAGATGGATTTTTCCCTAGATGAAACCAAGGGTGAAAATGTAGCATCTCCCACTTCTTATCAAAAGAGTAATGACTGCGACCTCCAAGCCTGGCTGCTCCGTGTGAATTCCCATGCAGAAGGAGCCAGGGGAAGCAGGGGGCCCCTACCTGTGCAATGCTCATGGGGCTGCGCATGGATCTGCAACCCGCAGCTGCTGGGGATGCTTTGGGAAACCGCTGCCGGGTTCCACAGAGTCACCTGGAGCAGGGCCAAGGCAGGAGGCAGCAGGGAGGGCGCCGGGACTTGCACGGAGTGAGGGAAGAGCCCCGGAGTGTCTGTGGGCCAGTGCTCGCCTGCGGTAACGGCGGGGTGGGGAGGAGCAGCTGCTCCCGACGTGCTGCTGCATGAGCTGCCGTGCGGGTCACGGGAGCGCGGGCGCTTCTGCTCGCGAGCGGGGAGCGCTCGCCAGGCTGGAACCGTGCGGCTGCAAACCTGCAGCCCAGACGCGCCGGGAACCGCCGCCGGTAGCTGCAGCCACACGTGAAGTCGCATCAGACCGTGCAGGAGGAGAGACACATCAGGGATCATTTGAGACCTTGGATCAGACAAAGGAAAAATGAAAAAAAACAGTCCAAAAGGTTCTGGAGGGAAGGGAGTGCTTTTATTTTATTTTATTTTATTTTATTTTATTTTATTTTATTTTATTTTATTTTTCCATTCTCCTCCTTGGCTCCACATTTCAGACCCAAATGCCGCAGATGCTCTCTGCAGATGAAGCCCTTTCTCACCTCTGTGCAGGAGTCTGGAAGTGGCAGTGGAGTAAAAAGGGATGGGGTAGGGAAGCATGGGGTGTTCACGTGTGTGTATAAGAGAGGGAAAGCGTGACAAGAAGGAAGATGCACATGCATGTCAACCCAAGTAACTGTAAAGTATGATGCTACCTGTTTTCTGTTAACATCCAAGGTTGTTCTGCTTTTTTTGTTTTCATGTAAACCTTGCACATGCTGGCTCTCATCTGCAGTTTGTACTTTTTGTTTGGTTTAGGAATCAGGAAGTTTTCTTTTGTATTTTTCTTTTCTCTTTTGGAAAAGCTAAGCTGCATCAAGTTGGAATAAATTAAATGGGATGCCAGAAAGCTGTCATCTTCCCCCCTTCCCACTCCTCTCTATTAATAGAACATGTTTTCTTGCCTGATGCATCCCACACGTTTGGCCTGATCAGCTTTTGTCCTAGGAGTATTGTAACCACTAGGCCCAAGAAGCAGCAATGAAAGTTAGTCGTTTTATCAGTATCGGTCCCTGTTGTACAAACAGGGAAGAAACATCATCACCCACCCCACTGGTTCACTGTATTTTGGTATATTTGCTATATTGTGATTTGGTAAAATGCAATTGGTGTCTTCGAATACTCAGTGTCTGGATGGCATGTGTGCCGAGACCATCTCCCTGCCTGTCTGCAAACATTTTATGGAAAAGGATGGTTCCTTTGGGCTTTGCTTGATGGGGAAGAGGGCAATGGGAAAAGGCAATGGGAGCACCCTATTGCAGTGCGATGCTCCTGGAGGTGGGAGCTGCAGAGGCTACTGAAGGACCCTGCTGAGCAGTTTGCTGCCCCTCATTTTTTAGGGGAGTGGGAGAGCAGCTTTGCTAAGGCTGAAAAAAAAAGATCTGCAGATGCTTACACAGAAGGCAAGAGTGCTCAGCCTCTCTCAGCTTCCACAGCTCGGTATTTTGAGGGCTTTCTGACTCAGGGTTGTGTCCGATCATACCCCAGAGTAGCCAGCAGATGGGCCTCTTCTCCGTGATTTCATGTAGGCTCTTCTAGGAGTCTCGCTGCACTTTTGCTCCCTCGTGCAGCCCTCTGCAAAGAGCCTTGGCTGAACAGTGTGCTGCAGGGAGAGACCCAGCTGGCCCTGCCTGGTGCTTGCAGAGAGCAAACAAAGTTTGAGCTGGCTGAAAATCCTGCTTCAGTGTTTCTGGGCCAGGTCTTCGCCCGGCGCGGCTGCAGCGAAGCAGCAGCGCGAGGCCTGGCCTGCAGGGCCTGTGGAACCAGTGGCCGAGCTGCTCAGCTCGCTGGGGCTTGAGAACAAGTCCTTGAAGGTCCCACACCTTTTGCCAGGGTAAGGGGCAGTGCCAAAGGGAGCCTGACTGGCACAACTCAGGGCTCACGACACAATGGGGAGGCAGAGAGGGAGAGAAAAAGAGAAGCGTGCTGCATTCAATTAAAATTGCAGCACTGAGGGAGAGAGGCCTCCTGTGGCTTGGGGTTAACCAGCACCCTCGTGAGGAACGTGCCGTGGAGGTTGTGAGGTTGTGGCAGGAGTGGAGAGGCTGGTTTGGGGGAGGCTGGTGTGTGGTGGCTCTGTGGTGGGAGGGAGATGGAACCCAGTGTTGGTGGGAAGGTCCCTGAGGGCCACAACGAGCCTGAGAACGGCCCTGCTGAGTTGGGCTGCGGGCAGCACAAAGCTGGGCTGCTCCTGCACAGCCAGGCAGGCGGGCAAGTCTTCCTGCCGCCCCGAGATTTCTGAGGCTCAGACATCAAGTCTGAGCCCAAATCATGGGCTTAATTTGTGGTTGCAGCTGGGGGCTCAGCCTCTGCAGCAGCTACTTGTCCTCCTTGCTCCACCATAAGCTGGCCAAAGGCAGGGCCCGGCAGGTCCTGCCACAACAGGGGCATCTCTGTGGGGAGGCCGGGCCTACAGAAGGGTGCCGGACACTCTGCATGTCACCTGCCTTCATGGACCAGCACGACACACGCCCAGGCTGAGCCAAGCCAGCACCACGTCCTTGAGAGGAAAGGGCTAATGAAGATGGGGCTGCTCTCCACTTTCAGCAGGCCACGTGCTCCAGCCTGCACTTCTCTCACTGCATGGCTGTGATTTGGCAGACGGCAGCGGCGTAGCAAGCTCTGCTGAGCCACTGCCACCACGTCACACCCGGGCCTGCGTCCCCCTCCATCGCTCCTGCAACGGTGCCCGTGGCTGGCTGGGCACCCACGGCCTCGTGGCTGGAAGCCGCGAGGGCTCCCTGGCCGGCTGGGACACGTTCGTCACCTGATGCCGCTCGCTGCTGCCTCCCAGCACGCAGACGCGCCACGAGGGTCAAGCACAAGCTAACTGAATGCATAACTTTATTAAATAAATGCTTTGTCATGAGAAAAGACAAAGATCAAAGAGTAACATAAATTATAAGTTGAATAAATAGTATACAGCAATCTTCACTTTTTAATAAAATGTGAGATTTTTTTTTTTTAAGTACAAAATGCTAAACAGAGCATTAAGCTCTTCTTCCATTGTCAGTTTTTCACAAACTGCTTTTTTTTTTTTCCCACCAGTAAGATTATGAGTATTTCTTGTTTACTGGAAAAAAAAAAAACAACAAAAACAAAACGAAACGAAACAACAGAGCTACCGTATGTATGTAAAGCTATAAAAAGCTACCGTAAAATGTGTAGTGAGTATTGCTTAAAGATAAAAACCAGGCAGGAAACTCGGAATCTGGTGTGTTAACAACTGTGTTATAACGGTGGGTAACTTGTGTGGTGATGTCTGTCCCGGTGGCAGTGACGGGGTTGCTGGCTGGGGTAGGGAAGGGAGCACAGTACATAGGTTCCTAGCTAGGGCCAGGACAGCGGTTGGGAAGCGAGGTGAACTGTTAATTGTAAAATATACAATGCTCCGTTTGGGAAAAAAATCAACAACAAAAAAAACAACAACAAAAAAGAGTTTTCAAAGGGGAAAGAAAAAGATGTGGGTGGGGGAGCGGAGAAATAGTGCAAAATGCTCTTGTACTAGTGGTTTTCAAAGTCCACTGCAGTACAGACGAGGAATAACCCAGCTGCTTTAACGCCGCTCCCCTGGGAGGCCTGGCCCTCCTCGAGCCTCCTCCTCTCCTGGCCAGCCCAGGTCTCCAGCACCGACTCGGTGCAAACCCTGTGGCGAGGCAGCCGTGGCAGAAGAGCCAGCCCCTCAAGCCCTGCCCTTCCACGTGGCCACTGACTCTGGAGTCACTGGCACCTCCCTGTGCTCCTGAGGACCTTCCTAGACCTCCTGGACTCCCCAATCTTCCCCCCCCTTTTTTTTTTCCTCACTGCAAATGTAGAACAGGCCAGTGCACCCGCCACAAAGTGCTGAGCACGGTGCACCTCATTGCTGCTGCCTCAGGGAACCACTTCAGAAGCCAGTCTCTCAGCCCAACCCCTGTCCCAAACATTAGTGCAGCCTTCAGACAGCCTCGTCCTGGAAGTGCGGGTGGCCGGGAAGCTCCTGCTGTGGCCGCTCAGTGCCACTGCCCTGGAACAGAGGTGAGGGCAGCACTACCCTCTCCTGCCTCCTCTTCCTCCTCCTCTGGAGGCCACATTGGTGGGGACGGGACAGGCAGTGCTATCCCAGCCCAGGATTTGCAGGATGGAGGCTGCTTGTGGGGAGATGTCAGTGCTCTGGGCTTGCAGGGCCAGAGGCTGTGAGCTGCTTTATAGGCAAAGCCTGGGAGAGCAGTGAGAATGTCACCGGAGGCAGTGTCACTGGAGGCAGGCGTCAGCATGGGGGTGACAGGCAGGGTCCCTAGTCTCCCCATAGCGAGGGTAGCCCTGTTACATGCAGGGTGTCACCTTGTGTCCCCCTCCTCCCATGTCGTCGCAGGTGTCGCAATGGTCCATGCCAGGAGGCCACCACCAGGCCCACGGCTGGGCTGTGTGGCCACCAGCACGGGCCTGCAAGCCACCATGAGCTGAAACGCTCCCCTCCGAGCTCTGTCCCCAAAACACACGGGCAGAGGGGAGCTGCCGCCTCCCAGCCCTTCGCTCCCATCCCACAAGCCCATGGCCCGTGGGCAGTACGGCTCCTTTCTCTGCAGCCAAAGGCTTTCAAGTTTTGGGAAATCAAACAACAAAATAAACAACAACAATAATAAAAAAAAAAAAAAAAAGGCAAGAGAGCGAATGAGGAGAAAGAAAGAAAGAAAGAAGGGAAGAGTATTGGAGGAAGGTGGTACTGGCCAATTACAGTCAGGAGGTTTTGCATGGGATCAGCAAGCGCAGGAGACGGGAAGTGTTTGCGATGGTAGCTCTGTGGCCCACAGCTCCCTTGGGGTTTTCAGGGGCTCCTCCTCCTCCATCTGCCTTCTTCACTGCCGTTCTACATCCCACCATCATCAATTCATTAAAGCCCCCCAACCCAGCCTGGTGGCACAGACCTATCTCCGTCAGCCCAACGAAGCCCGGCAGGGTCCTTCTCCCCTGCCCAAACACACTGGTGATGCTCCCCTTTAGCAAGGTGTGCGGGGGCTGCCCTGCTCCTGCGTTTTGAGGGGAGGCAAATCTGCATTTGGTGTCGCTCCCCTTCTTTTTGGCAAGGAAGGAGGTTTTCAAGACAGCTCCCAATGCTCTCTGTTGCATTGCAGACAGGGACTCCGTTAAGTCTCTCAGGTAAACTCGAACTCAACATGACTCTACAAAAAGCAACCAATGTCCCACAGTGGTGGACATACATGGCCAGCTGCAGCCACCCACGGTCCCGCTGCTCCACACCAAGGAGGTGAAGACATGAGTATGGGAAATGAGAAGTTCTCCTTAACTTCTGGTCCTGCCATTCCTTGGGCAGAGCTGACCTGGAGAAAGCATCTTGCTTGGGCCATGCTCCCATAGGGAGGTGTTGGTGGTCCATGGCCCACCTGATCTGGGGCCTGACGGGCAGGAGGGACGCTCAGTGTGCCCCGCTCAAGGGAGCCAAAGCTGTCCCATGGGAGGCTGCTGAGGCACCTGGCCAAGCAATGGACGTGACCCTTCACCAGAGCTCCTTGGTGCCCTAGTCCCTTTGTCCTGGCCATGCTGGTAAAGGACTCAGTTAACCAGGGCCTTTTTGTCCAGATCCAGGAGGCTAAAAAGGGCTTTGGAAGACGCAGAGACCCTTCCTCTGCTCCAGAGCAAAGGCAGACAGTGCCACGCTCTGTGCGAGTGCCCTGTTGCTTCCCCAGCGTGTTGAGTGACGCTGGTTCTGGCCCTGTGGCAATCACCCCTTGCCTTCCTTGCCTGTCCCGGTGTGCAGCAACAGCGTGTCCTTCTGCAGCAGCCGTGCGAGGTGGACAGGTGAAAACCAACTTGCACTTTGCATCCTTCCAAGTCAGGGTCTTCAGGAGATGTCCTGCCCACATCTTCCAGCATTGCTCTCAAGCCTTGTCATATCAGCAACAGTTTACAGTGAGTGCAAGTTTGTGTCCTGAAATGGCAACGCACACATCCAACACATCTCCAATGCAGGGCATTGCTCTTTCCTTTTTTTTTCTTTCCTTTTTTTTTCTTTTTTTTTTTTGTTTCTTTTCTGCTGCAGGATCTCCTCCAAACACAAACTTAGCAGAGACCCTTGTCATGGGGAAATGAGAGGAAGCAGTCCCAAAACTGAACATAAAAAATAAAAACAACAAAAAGCAGGAAGGCAATTAACGGCTGTCTAAGCAGGCCTGAGTCAGTGGGTCTCTGTGCTGCGGTTGCTGCTGTCACTAAACAAGTATCTGGATCCTGGATTAAGCTTGAGGGCCTGGTTGCAAGGGCAGGATTACAGGATGGGAGATGGGGCCAAGGGGAATCGTTTGTGGCAAACGTGTAAGCAGGATCTCAATATATGGAGACGACATTTTCCAACTCATGGGAAAGGCTGGAAATCAGCCTTTAAAAAAAAATCTAAGACAAAACAAAGGGTTTTTTTTTTTTCCCTTGGAGCAAATCATTTTTTTCTTGTCTGTGAAAAGAATAATTAAAAAAAAAAGCTCCATAGCTGGTCTTCCTTGTAGTAGCAAAGGGTGGTGAAGATTTTTGGCCCCGATCCCCTTGTCCCCACAAATGCATGCTGCAGTTGAGATCTTGATGCCTATCTGTGGAATGGGCTCAATGCTTCGCCGTTCGCAGGGCCCTGATCCCGCAGACACTGATGCACCTCCTAAGCTTGCTCCTGTGCTTAGTCCAGCAGATTTCTTTTTGGGGGCAGTTCTCCCCTTCCTTACAGTTAAGCCCTCAAGACTGCAGGTTTTGAGGCCAGCTTTGCAAGGAGGCAAAGCCACATCTGTGCACACAAACACTGGTGCACACACACACAAACACATGCACTCAACCAATGCTTCCACACCTGGATGGATAACTTTCAGAGTCCAGCTTGTCCACAAATAAGTTTTCTGACCTCCCGTTCAAGAGGGACTGGATTGAGAAGTATATGTTTCTGTTTTTCAATTGCTTCTTTTTCAAGTCCACAAATATTTCGTGTCAGGTACTTGTGCTATTGCAGGAGCTGTTCTTCCCTCCCCGGCTCATCTCCAGACTCAAAGCAAACCATTCGACTCCTCCTCCCATTACACTGCTGCCTGGTCTGTGGCGCTGTTGGAATCTGTCTGGATCTGGGGCAATCGTTGGAGATGGAAATCACATGGACTTGAGGGAGTCCCAGTGATGTGGGCAGGAAACTCCAGCAGACTGGCGTCAGGAGAGGAAGGAAATGCTGTTCGCCACAAGGTTTCCTCTCAACACCATTTAGAAAATGACTAGCTAATCAAAAAAAAAAAAAACCAAAAAAGCACCCCACAACCCATACTAGCAAATCACCAACCCAGAGAGCTTCCTACATCAGCATGGCCTCTGCTCTGCAGCAGAAAGGTGCAGGTGGCATTGGGGAGAGGCACAGGCAGCCACGGGATGGTAGTGGCCGAAGCTGTTTTGTCTCTGGCTCTGTCCTTTCCTTGCTAAGTCCTTGTTGTCAAGACGCTGCTGTAGATTCCGAGTCCTCAGTTTCTTCAGGGTTTATTTTTCTCTTCTCTTTCCTCTTTTCTTTTCTTTTCTTTTCTTTTCTTTTCTTTTCTTTTCTTTTCTTTTCTTTTCTTTTCTTTTCTTTTCTTTTCTTTATTTTTTTCTTTCTTTTTCTTTCTTACATGAGATGAAAGGAATCGGAGTCCTGGGGCGCAGGGAGGTGCGGAGGGGAGGGTGGAAGGGAGCCTGGGATAGTGACGGGGCAGAGGGACAGGGTGCACGTTCACTCCACGTTGCTGCTGTCGAACGCATGGCACTGCAGGTCTCCGCTCAGGTAATCAGTCCCCGGCAGCTTCATGCCGTATTTGTCCACGCACCAACACAAGCCACGCTTCCGGCCTCGGGATGGCTTGCACTGTGGAGACACCCAAGCGGAGAGATCAAGAACTTGACACAACCTCTGTGTAACTCTCTTGCTGGGGATAAGGGGCAGCCCTGTGGTTTGCCTTTTTCACCCATGAAGCCCTGGGGAAAGACCTAGATCTTCTCTCTGCTTTGACCACATCTCTATCCTTGCTGCTTCCCAAGCCTGAAGCTCTCCAAGTTTTCCTTCCTCCAACCCTCCAAGCCTTCAAGATGTTCTTTTCAGGCAAGACTGGGCTTTGAGCTGTTAGCAGGACCACCTGCAACCAACTCTCCCATGTCAGGTTTGCAGCAACCCTCTCATGGGCCTGGCAGAGGAAAACCTCCCTCTTTTCCATCTTCTGCAGTTGCAGTGAAAAACCTCCATGCATGGTGGATATCTATCCCATGCCCCTCTCAGTCCTACTTTTGAGGAGGGCACGGCAGAGTTCTTACCTGCTTCCGCTTGTAGAAGCCCTTTCTGTCGCAGTTTGGGAGGTGAACAGCCCGAGGGACCATCCGCTGGCTGCTTTTGAGCTCCTGCAGGGAGGCCTCCATGTGCCTGCGGCAAGGGCCCTGCCGAGTGAGGACATGGAAGTGCAGTGAGCCTGGAGGTGCCGAGACAGCCCAGCGCAAGCACCAAGCTGCCAATACCCCTGGCTCCCCTCCCAGCTGCCAGTCTTGAAGAGGTCCAAGCCCTCTTGCAGCCCCCCACCACAATAGATGCTCACCAGCTCAAACTCTTGCCGGAGCTCGGGGATGACAACACGGGGGTGCGCTGTGTTCTCTGCCATGCCCACAAACTTGGCCAGGGTCAGCTTCTTCCGACGGTCCTTCTTCAGGGCCTCAGCTTTGAGCTCGGAGAGGCGCCCAGGCTTGGGCCGGTAGGCCTTGGGTGGGTAGGTCTCTTCTGTCATCTCTGACGTGGTTGGCTCCTCGTGCTCTCGGGATTCCCTTTCTGGTGGGGTGCAAAGAGATGCCAAATGATTAGTTCTCCCAAAGCTTACCATGCTTTCTTTTGCATAGAGACCATCTTGTCCCATCTGAGCAAACATCTTTGCACTAGCCAGAAAGGAAATGAATGATCAAGATCCACAAAAATTTAACTCAGCACATTGTCAAACAGCTCCCTTCTCACAAAGCTGAGGATGTCACTCCTGATACAACCCAGCAAGGCTCCAGCAGGAAGAAAACAATCCAGCTGAACTACAGCCCACCCATCAGCTGGCAGAGAGAGACTGTGGTAGCCAGCGGGTGCACCACACGCAGCCCTCATGTCCAAAGATACCCTCCTTGAAAGCACTTTTCCCAGCTGCTAAGACCCTGGCTTTTATCCCACTGTGTGGGATGTGGTGTGGCTTTCATGTGACCCCAAACATAGAAGAGGAAGGCCTCTGGGAGCACAGAGGAGTCAGGAGTCTTGGATGGGCTCCTATTTACAAGCCACTATCATTTACAATGTGTCAACAGAGAAGGACCGTTATGAGGATTATCCTACACCCAGGAAGGACCACAGGACATACAAAATGCAGTGGAAAAGCCCCTCTTCAGCAACAGCAGGAGGATTAAGTGGCGAATTCATATCCTACACCCACTTATACGTGCTGAAGCAAAAGCTAGGGACACTTAAAGGTGAATGATTCCATATTCAAGGTCAATTATCAACACAGTAAAGCTACCACATGCTCAGACAAACACCCTGCCAGCGATGCCAAAGGCACAAGTGAGAAATGTTGCAACTCCAGGGCCCTCTGTGTGCAGGCCCCGTGCTGGGGTGCCCCATGCCCGTTGGACTAAACCAGCCCTGTTCACTGGCACATGCTGACCAAGCAGTTGGCCAAGCCCAGGCCAACCTTGCAGAGCACTCCTGTGATTGCAACCGTCAGGGCCAAAGGGAAGGCAGGAGTGTATTTAAACTGCACCCACTTGCCTTTTTATATGGCCCTCCGGTCAGCCCAGCGTAACCTGTACCGACAGGATGCGATCAGGAGTTCTGCACGGTTATATATAGGAGAGAGCTGGTGACAGTCTAAACTTAGCTGACTTGTGACCTTTAATACAGCCACTGAAGTGAAAGAGGGTTATTTCTGGACTAAATTTGAATACAGTTTTAAGCTCTCAAGGCTCCAGGTCTTCCAGTAATTGGTCCCCAGTTGGCCTGTGATAATGCCAGGTTGGTCCTGGGGCCAGCAGGCAGGAACAGCGGCAATGCCTCGATAGTACAAGGAAAGGCACCAGAGAAAGGCTGGAAGCTGTGGGTTGAGTCTGTGGGCAGGAATGTCTCCCTGCATGTCCATAGTGTCTCTTGGAATCAGTGAATCCAGTCCAGTTCCAGCTGGGGTAAAACCCCAGCAATTTTACCCCTTCTTGCAAATAAAACTGCATGGCGATGAAAGAAAAGGCTCCAGGGCTGAAAATGAGAGCTCATTAATCCCCGTAAGGGCCTTCAAGTATTTTCCCTACTGACTTATTTCTCCCTAGAGCGCCGATGCAGCCCGTGGGGTCTCTGCAGAGGAAGGCTCTGTCCCTGCACGCAGCCCAGGGATACCTGAAGCAGCTGCTGGGGATGCTCGGAGGGTCCTGCCCAGCTCCGGGACACGCTGCTCGGCGGCAGATGGCAGCACAGGCCTGTCGCACACGCTCAGTGTGATGGCCTTGAAGGTGGCCAAGGGGAGAGGCTGGGCTTGGGGTCCCCTAAGCCACCACATCCATCAGTCTCCCCTCCTCTGCCAAGGCAAACCTGCCTTCTTCTAGCTCCCAAATTAGCAGCACGTAAGAAATGAGACTGGGCTTGTCCTGGAGATCACAGCACAGAGCAGGGGAGGCTCATGGAGCGCAGCCTGCCCGTGCAGGCAGGCAAATGAGCTGCAGGAACAGGCAGCAAGGGCGAAAAGAAGATCTTGGAAGCGGGGTCTCCTATAAGCGGATGATGGATGAAGCACAGGGAAGGAAATCGGGAAGCTCTTTTAGCAGACTGTGAGGCTTGATTTTTTCGTTGCGACTTACACTTGGTTCTGACAGAGGGGTAGGAAAAGTATCTATTGACTGCTGCTGCTAATCATCCATGCTCGTTACACCCACAGCCTGCTAGAGGACTTGCTGCTCTGCTCAAAAACCCGAAAAAAAAAAGCCTTGTTCAGCTAAGAACAAGCAAAGCCAATGCACGTGATGTTGATATACAGCCTTTGTGATTATTGCCATTACTATTATTTATAGTATGAGTACTGACATAACACAGCTTTGAGCAGAAAGATATTGAGGATGCAATGGGGATCTCAGTAAAACTTCTAGCACAGAGATAGTAACTGTTACCAGCAGAGACCTTGAGAAGTTGCCCAGTCCCTTCTCTGCCCTAAAACTGGGCCATCTCCCTTCTGAGGTGTTCATTGCAAGATGGAAATCAAGGCTTACGTTACCTAGGGCTGAAACAAAGCCACTTCTAGAGCAAAAAACATCACCTGTTAAACAGTGCAATGTAGCTGCATGCAGTGTCTCTGCCTTCCAGTGGAGGAGGATTTACCTTTTGGAAAAAGTGTCACCTCACAGTATTCCCATAAAGGGAATATTCTCAAGTGCAGGACTTGGCAAGTGACTCCATCCTTCTTTTCCAAAAGGCTCTCTGTGATTTGAGGCTCTGGCAGTAGCTGTCTTTGGAAGATCTCAGTTTCTGTCCCATCTCTGTGTTTTCCAAACCTTGCTGGGTGATCTTTGACACCTGGGCTTTCTTTTTGTGGGGAAAGACAACATTTCAGGGTCAGAGACATATGCAGCCAACGTTGGCGCCAGGGAAGGGACAGGATTTATGGGAAAGGCTGACGAAAAGGGAGGAATTATTCCACATGGACTGAAAGAAAGACTTCCCATTGAAACTGGTACCCCAAAGCACTAATTAAAACCAGATTCGGACGCTCTCTCCTAGTTTCACCATAACAAGAACTCCCCGCCACCAGCAGCTGCAGAATCCTCCCTACGGCAGCTCCGTTATCTGCCCAGCCTCACGCTGGCTTCGTGCATTTTCCTGATGAGTTGAACACACATATGCAGGCAGCATGAACAATCACCGAAAAGCAATGTTGTTTTCCTGCCTAGTACCTGTCTGAGAGACAGATTCCTCACATTTTGCCTTTCTCACTCATCCTTAAAGTATTGATTCTTGCTGGGCACCAGAAAGCAAATTCCCCAAGCTCCATATGATAGGGAGAGAAGAAATGTTGGTGCTGTCCCTGAAAACAGTCTTCCCCTTGCAAATCTTAGAGATGTACCTGTTTTTTCTAAGACTGGGTCTTCTCCAGGAAGTCTGTTCTCATCACTGGCTAGAAAGAACCCACTCTGAACATCCCCCCTAGTCCCTGACTGATGCTGAAACTTCCTGGGATGGGCAGGCAAGTTTCTCCCCAGCTGAGCCTCGAACCTCTGACCATAAGGGCAAAATAAAAATCTCCCCCATCCCCAATCCCCTCCAGCCCTGTCAGCACACAGGGACAGAGGCCGTGTTTGCATTCCTGAAATGTAGGCAGGGAAGAGAGAATGCAGGCAGGGGAGGGCTGCAGAGCGAGGAGGGTCATCTCAACTCGCGCCCTTTGGCAGCTGGAGCTCACAACTGAGCAAAAACATTCCTGGGCTCCCCAGGGGACACGAGGATCAGCCCAGGCAGAAGGGAGCTTTTCATAATGTCCTAATGAAGAAGAACTCGTTTCTATTTCCACAGCTGGCAGGCACAAGCCAGCGAATGCCCCCTCGGTGTCCCGCTTGTGGCAATGGCGCAAGGAGGGTGCTGGGGGTGGGCGCCGAGCGGGCTGAGGGTGACACCCGGGGCCGAGGGCACCGCTCCTCAGCACCACCGCCCCGCTGATATCAGGCAGTGATGTCAGGCGGCCGCGGCGACTGTCCAGCTCGAGGCTGTTTGGCAAATGCGGAAGGAGAAGCTGCCAGGGCCTGGGATTCGGGATGCGGGCTGCGGCTGCTTCCCTGCTCAGCCAGGGCGGGGGCTCCAGGAGAGCGAAGGGCCTTGGACTTTCGACGAACTTTTGTGCTTTGGTGGGGATCCAGCGGCAGGCCAGAGCGGCCGGGCTGGCGGGGACTGGCAGCAGAGCAGCCTGGTGATGCTCACAGGCGATGAGAGACTGGGAGGAGACACCGCACACGGAGAGGACAGAAAAACAGCAGCCCTGCTTGGAAGGGACGACTGCTGCTGACTGCAACCCCACCGCCCCTAAGTCCCAGTAATACGCAACAGGCATTTATGGCAGATCAACGTCAAATAACACCCATCTGCTAAAATAGAGGCTTTTGCTCTTCACAAGATGGTTGAACTGCATTTCTAAGTTATTTGGAGGGATAATTGTGCCCTCCAAATTGTGATGCACTTCATCAGTTGGCTTAGGCACTGATCTTGCAGTGGAAGGATATATCCTTGGAGGTCCCAGTTTCTCCTCCAGTGACTCTAGCAGTCTCAGAGGGGCTGACATTAAGCAAGCCAACGCTCACCATCTCTTTACTGCACTGGTCTCCTCACGGCCTATGATGAAGCTCTTGAGAAGCAGTGTAAAACCAAACAGTTTTACAGGTGCCAGGAATAGTGCTAAGAAAACCACTGGGATGTATTTCCTCCACTGGGAATTAGGTACCTCATTTGCTGCCAAAGGCTGAAACGTTTATAATCTGTGGGTGACTCCAAGGAAGTCTTTAGCTGACACAGGACTGTGAAGTGCTCAAAGGATGCCCGCTCTGCCTCAATATGCACAGTCCCCCACCAAGGTTGTAACAGCAGAATTCAAATAGCCCATAGCCCAAAACTCACTCAGGCTCTATGAGTTCCCAAAAAGGAGCTTGGGGATACAACAGTTCCAATACAAGAGACTCCTGCAACAGCAGGGTGAGAGTTACTGAGAGCTCACTCGCTAGTTCCATGGGGATGTGCTTTTACAGAAAGCTTGGATCAGTGGGGCCAGGTCCAGAGAAGAGATGGTAAAGCAGCCAGAGGACTGGCAGAACTGAACCCTCAGTCAGGACTTACCTCTGCTCTATAAAGCGAAGACCCAGCAGGACACTCGGGAAGAGCTGAGAAGGGCCTCCTCAGGCAAAAGTGGGGCTGGATGGATGGCAGGGGGCTGTGCAATGCTGCGGCCTTTGTTTCTTAAGTTATTGGCTGAGCTTTGCTGAATTAACCTAGTGCACCAACTCCTTCTCAGTACATTAATGGCTCCTCAGCAGAAACCTATAATGGCAGATTCTAACATACCACCCAGGGCTCACTTGTGAACATCAGGCATTTGGGATGCCCCTAGGTTCGCACAGGATTCATGGGAAAGGCAGACGATTGTCCTGATGACCTTCATGCCATCACACAGAGACAGAGAGGGGAGAAATGAAGCCCAACATATGGGAAAGGAGCTCTCAGGGGAAGAAGCTCATTTAGCACCTTTCAGTCTGCTCTGGAGGCACAGGACCTATCTATAGGAACAGATCTCTGGGTCAGTTCCACCTCTTCACGCTGCTGCCAGCAAATGCCACAGGTGAGAGAGGTAAGACTATGAGAACTGGAAACGTAAGAAAGGACTTGCACTGCTGCACATCAAATGATACTTTCCTGAGCTCCCTTTCCTTTCTGCAGCCTCAAAATAAGCCCCTGGAAGTGACTCTCCAGTGCAAAGAGAACAGCAGATTTAGGTATGGGGAGCTCTTTGACATAGGCTCTTTTTCCACGTATTGCTAGTTGTTCGGTTTGCAGGCATCAAGCACCCACACTGGGCTTGGAACAGCCAGGCATGATTATCAGCTGGTAGGCAGGGCTGCTCCTGATGATCTAGGGCATATGATCTAGGGCTTACGGAGAGCTGTTATCTTTGACCTCGTTCTTTCTCTCCACTGAACTCGCGGGTCAGTTCTTAGCACAGATCAGGGGGTTGGCAATGCATTTGCAGGCACACAAAAGTCCTAGGAGAGGGGCTGCAGCCGTGGTCAACCTGCAGTGCAGACAGAAACTTGGGATACCCACGTACAACCATTTCTGAGCAAGACAGAATCCCAAATGTCCAACCAGCAAGACATTTAGGACCCTTTCTGGAGTCTCTCCCTCCTGTAGGTAATTTCCATTTCAGAGAGCTGATGCTGATGTGCAACATCTTGCAATACTGCAGGCACTCTGTCTCTGGATAGTTGCTTGTATCAGTCTAACATTTCCTGAACAAAATTATCTTCCAGGGAACTGAACTGGCAAGTGGAAGGGAAGGAAGAATTTTGAGATCAGATTTACATCAAATAGCTCCTGTTGCTGATTCACTGATGATAAGAAGATAAAATGTGTTTCCTTCCCATCATCTGCAGATTACAGATGTTCCCCATTCCACATGCTGAAACTGCAGAAGAAGCTGAGAGCTGAACTGAAAAATGACCTGGAGAAATCTAAATAAGTCATCCTGCAATACCGTAGTGACCAAAACATATTTTTCCTTCCTAGAAAGAAGGAAATCATTCAGACTTCCTTAGCCTTACACCTTTTCTAACAAATCCATATCAGTTGTAACACAAAAGGCAAAAAAAAAGCCACATTGCCACAGAATGGAGACTCACAAAAAAAGACTGCACTGTCTGCCTAATTGAAAGCCAAGGTGAGTAAACTTTGGAGTAACTCCTTACAAACACAACAGAATTGTGTACCAGCAGTGTCTTGGCAGGGCTCATCTGTGGCAAAAAGAGAAAAAAACTCTTAATGGAAAAGAAACACACCTTCAGGTCTTCTGAATGAAACAAAAGGGTCTGAAGTGCCCAGCAGCTGGGCATCAGGTGGGAAGAGATCACCTGAGAAAAAGTCATGCTGCATCTTTAAAAAGAAAGTGTGATGGGGTGGAAGAGAACCTCAAAATATCTAACAAGTATCATTATTACATGGAAAAGAAGGAGACGGGGATAACTCTTCAGCATGCAGGTAGTTCAAAAGCAGTCACTGAGGAAATGTGACCAGGAAAGATGAGTAGATAGTTTTGCATTGTCTATGTGGAGCATTTCTCTAAAACTCAACTGAAGGTGAGTTTCATTATACATTTCAAGAAACCTGAGCTTGAAAGTGGATGCTGCCAGAAAACTGACAGTATTTTACCACAGAAACCCAAACATGTCAAGTTGTAATAGAGCCAGGTGCTAAGGCCTTAATACAGCCATATCCAGGAGGAGTGTTCCCAAAGGCCATTAAAGGCCGGGATATCACTGTGGATGCACTATAGCATTTTACTCTGAGAACAGCATGTAATTAAAAGAGGAAGTTGTCCTACCAAAGACACAGCTACTGATGTTTATACTTAAGCTTTCTGGACTGCTTATGGCCTAGGGTGGCTTCACCTTTCGGTAAGGGTTAGAGTGCAAAGGGCAGAAGCTCTTTACAACAGGCTTACTAGAACTGAGTCCGTGAGAGATCGCTCCCACTGAGGGCTGGAGGTTTCCATCACAAGATCCACCCCTGCTTACATTAATGGGGATGTCTGCCATCATCCTCAACAGAGAGGCCAGTAATTGAGAGAGCTAAGAAAGCTGAGCCCCTTGTGCCCCTGCAAGAGATGAGGAAAACCTGGTACAGTCTGGAGATGCACCTCTGGCAGGCGTTGGAGAAGAACTGGTCAAATGCTGAAGATATTTCAAGTATGCAACTGTGATTGCAACTCCTAGCTTGGATTAATTTCCCAAACTATCCTGGATTCATTTCTATGCCTTCAGCCTGGCTTTCAAAGCTCTGCCTTAAACCAGATGGAAAAGACCTGTTAGCTCACCTATTGCTCATCGCTTTGTCAGCAGCAGATGACGCATTGTCACATGTGCACCCAACCTGACTTTTAAGAGCTCCAAGCAATGAAATTTTCACCTCTGCCCTCAGGACTCCCTTCAACTTTCTCAGAAAGTCCTCCTGTCAGGAAGGAAGTAGAAGTCATGTAAACAGTACCACAAACAAGCACAAGCCTGATATTCACACTCTAAAAATATCGTTAGGCAGTAATTTGCCCAAGCTGGAACTTCGGAGGATGAATCCCACCTGAATCTGAAAACAGAAAGTACTTCTACTGGTTTTATAAAGAAAAAACTACTACTTTGCCTTCAAAGTTACCTTTAAGGTGCTTTCACTTTCATGTTTAGCTGGGGGATCATTTCCTTAAATACCTGTCAGGATTATCTTCTTGCCCTTAAAAAGCAACCAGACCAGTTATCTCTATCAACATAACAGTGGACCAACAGTGGACTAGTTGTGCCCATCCAACAAGAAAATAAACCAGATGCTGCAATAACAGTCCTAGAGGCAGGCAGGTGCTAACAGCTTTCAAATCCTACTGCAGTCAACAGTATCTTTGGGTTTTTGACCTTACAGTCTTTAGATGACTGAAGCAACTGGCTCACACTGAGGGAATTAGCTGTCCAAAGGCCTATGATGCTCTGGACCTCAGGGCCTACAGAAACTTGCACAGCATCTTATTAGCCCTTCTAGGCTAAGAAGAATTAGGAAACAACCCGTGAGTTCACAGAGGTGGTGTTGAAAAGGCATTTTTATACTTTGCGTAAAAGAAGCAGTTTCGCAGGGACTGGGGGCATGAGGAAAAGTGCTGTGAAGAGGACAGGGGTTCGGACAACAAAGAGAACAAGGTTCTACGCAAAGACTGTCAAGGCTTGCCCACTGACTCCACAAGCATAAATTAAAGATGCCTCTTCAAGTTTAACCTGCTGACCGGAGTCTCTCTACACCCATGGGAAGCTTAGACCTTTCTGCAGGTTTAACTTTAGGCAGATGTGGCCTAAAAGGCCTTACCATAGGGTAGGGACTGATGGATAGTTAGCATTTGTTGTGGAAACATCCCAAACAGCCAGGAGAAACACCAAAACATGCTGAGAAATGGCTTCATTGGGAGTAAATGTGTCCACATCAAATGATCAAGAGTCCTAAATTTCTGCAGACCCATTATGCCCGCTCCTACTGGGATTAACTGCGAGCCAGTGGATTGACACAAACACTAAGGGGTCCCCTTAGATCACTAGCATCAAAGAACCACTTCAAACACAACATCTTGCTGAGAGTTGCCTTGGCTACACAGCTGAAGGAATAAAGAGAGTTTCTTGTGGGGGGAAGTGGGGAGAGATGCAGTGAAACGCTCCCTGGCCAGGCTGATGGAGCAGCTGTGACCCCTGCCCGGTGACGGCGGCAGGCCCGGCCGGCGCTCAGGACAGGTCAGCCTGGTCTGCGCTCGGCTGCTGGCTCTGCGCTCCGTCCCGCTGCAGTCCCCGGCATCAAGGCTCTCATTAAATGGGTCTGTTGGGTCCCAACCTCAGGAGACCCCAGGGCAGAGGGGCAGTTTATCCCCTTTCCCCCCTCACTGGCAGAGCTGCTTCATGCATTTTGCCAGGACTGTCCTGAGGATAAGGAGATAATATGGGTTTTTCTACCTGCAAAAAAATCTTACATGATCTAGATATCTAAAAATCTTACAAAATCTACAAAAAATCTTACACAATGACCTATGTGGTCATTACTTAAGACTGCCAGCAATTCATCCAGGCCAAACTCTTTGGATCATCTTTGACCTCTAAATGCACCACATATGCAGGTCCTGATGATTCTTCTTCCTCAATGCCAGAGGTTGCTTCTCTTGTCTTTGGCCTGCCATGTCTCAACTTGCCATCTTTCCACATCTCAGTGCTCATCCCTGGCTTTTCCAAACACTGGCTGTGCCAGGCTGAGCAAAGAGAATCTGCCAAGCTCCTCACTCACCTCTGTACCCTGCATCTTCTCCTCCACCAATGTGGCCAGGCACCATGGCCTCCGTGGGCATCCTCCAGCCCTGTGTGTGACATTGCCATGCCTGAGGTAGATTGTCTGCTCTCAGCAAGCTGAAACCTGCCTAAACCTTCACCAGGATATCTCTAGCTAATGAGGCACTGGGGTATTTAACTGCTACTGGCTTAGACTATCCAGAAAAAAAACAACTAATCTCCAAACACTGTGTGAGTTCAGATCCATGCATCTGCCTGGGATGTCAAGAGTATCTTGCCTCTATCTCCTTTCTTCCCTCCTGTTGATATGCTCAGCTGCTGTATCTTATTTCTCCACCCTCAGCAGGACATGATAGGTAGGTTGGTCTTTAAAGCATTATCTGATCTTTATGTCGATACCTATGCACCAGTTGTAAGCAGAACTACTGAATGGAAAGAGAGATTTGCATGTGCTGCCTGGATCCTCTTCTGCCCCCAGACACAAAAATGCTCCACGTATGTGTCTGCACACATGAAATGTCTCTGTGGGTGTGCAGGGGTGTGTGAACATGGGTACATGTGTGCATACATTCACATGCATATCTTTCCTCTGCATGATAATCTTGCTGCTCTGCAGCCCACGCTAAGGGACAGGTGTGTTCCAGACAAATTCCAGTTTTATTTGTGTCTGACCTTGAATTTGCACTACTAAGTGCTTGGTAGAAGACAGATCAGATCTGCTCTGTGACACAGCACAGGTGAAATGAGCTGCAACTATCAGCAGCTCATCCCAGTAAGCAGATGAGGAACAAGCCCAGCGGAGGTCGAGTCTTCCTCCTCGCCTTCCCAGGCTGCTTACAGTTTGGATGGGAGCACTGGAACCACAGCCACCGTAACAATTCCTGCAGCTGCTCCTATGCATGCAGTTGGGCATGCTCATAACTGAAAAGCATGAGAAGCCTTTTGATTCAGCGAGAGTAACACTTCCAGTGGACGTTAGGCGGAAGCAGAGCACTGTGCTATGTGCGCAGGCTGCCAGGAACAGGGATGCAGCCTGTTCGCCGCCTCTCCTCTCTTCCCTCCCTGGCTGTACTGACTTGCACATGCCAAACTTGGCAACAGAAGGCAGCCAGGGGTATCCTGAAGCCAGCTTGCACTGAAACTACCCAAGTTCTCCTACCCTTTTCTTCTGATTCTGATGGGATGGGACAACTCACACCGCAGACATGTAACTGCTTCCAGTCACACGCAACTGTATTCCTGTGATTGAAAGGCCAAAGCCACAACAGTCATCTGAGCGCAGGATGCTTGTGCTTAAATACCAACAGAAGCAAGCGCACGGGCTTCCTGCAGCATCCATCCCTCAGACTTGCTGAGGCTCCCATTTAAGGTCAGCCTCTGTTCTCAGTTACAGTCTACAAACTCTGGAAGGGCTCCCTTGGTTTACCTGGAGTGAGTCCAGCTTTGCAATGGTGCTCATGTGGTCAGGATCTGGTCTGTCACGCATGCACACACGCACAGAGCCACGTCTTTTCTCCAGTGAACTCTGCTAGCACCAGGCAAGAATTTCGTTTGGATCAACTACTTAATATTCTTGCTTCTTCCTTAGAAACCAGGCTGCTGAAAAATCTTTCCAACCAAGGCCCCTCCTTTCCTGTTTGAACCACTCCATCCCTCCCTCCCCCATAGACAAACATCACAGAAAGCCAACTTTCTTGCACCTGATAGATTTCACCATCTTTTATTATTATTATTATTATTATTATTATTTTTTTTTTTTTTTTTGCTTGTTCTTGAAACTTCAGATCAAAAATAAAAATGGAGTTTTTCCTGTTTTGGATGCGCAGCTTTGCAGGCCTGTCGCTCCCAGCTTTCACCTGGACAGCTCGGCAGCTACGTGCCACACAAAGGACTCGCTGCCCGTCACCGGCTGGATCTTTCCCCGAGCACCACGTGCCTGCAGGCCGATGCGTGCAACGTGTCCTGCTCCCACGGCCCCTGCCCTGGCGCTCACCCTGGGCTCCAACCCCAGCGCGCAGCCCGGCCTTGGCGCGGGGCTGCCCACCTGCCCCTCCATGTCCCAGACACCAGCCCCCAGCTGCTCCGCGCCTGTAAAACCCGGCCCGCGCCGCACGCGCCCAGACAGCCAGGGAGAGGGGGTGATGAGAGAGAGAAAGAGAGGGGGGAAAACATGGCAGGCAACGATAAAGAACTGCACCGAACATGAGAAGCAGGAAACTTGGGCTCCCTCAGCACTTCTCCTCCGCCTACTTCCAGCTGACGCAGCAGAGACGATTTTCTTAGCGCTAATTCTGTGCCCCCCTCCTTCCCTTCTGGTTATCGTTGGCTCATGGTTTCACGAGGAAACTTGCCAAGTCTTGCTTGCTTTCTAGAAAGAGAGCAGGAATGAGAGGAAAGAAGGAAATATTTGACAACCTTTGTTTTTCCATGCGCCTTTGTAGGGCAGCAGGCTCCAGCTTGTGCCCTCCTCTCCTTGCAGAGCTCAGCCTGACCTTGCTGTCTCAGCAGGAGGAAGTCTGGCAGGGCACGGGCAAGAAAGATGGAAAGACGTGGTCTATTTCAAACAAAACTTAAACAAAACAAAAAATCCCCAAAACACACAGAATCCTGAAGACTGTGCCATAAATGTAGCTCATTCATGGTTTTTACCAGGAATGTCAACTACAGCAGTGAAGTTTGGCTTTTAGTAAAAGACAGTATGTCTACTGTGTCCTTTAAGAACACAGGAACCACCCTGTCGATACCTACACATTGGTCTACCTAAAGTGAGCATGGCCAAAGCCCTTTAAACCCTGAATTCGTTTTCATTTCTGACCTCTTCACAAACTAGGAGCACATCTTGCACAGCAGCTCTAGCATTGCTCAATATGTGCATGCCCAATTTACAGATGGGGAAACTGAGGCACAGTGCCTGGAGGCACCACATAAAACAACTGGCCTGCAGGGAAGCCAAGTCTGGCCTCCCAGCCCTGGGCTCTCTTGCAATGCTGCTTATTGCATCCCCACCACGGCTCTGAGGAGGAAAGCATCTGTGCTTCAAACCGAGCCAGTGCAGGAGCAGAAACAGAGAGAAATGCAGTTTGATCTCGGGCCTTGCCACTGTCACATAGTTTATTTTGCAGAGTGCTGATTCTTTCTCAGCAGTTCCCAGCTTCGGGCCAATTTTGGTCATTGATAGATTGTACGGCCAGGCCAGCTTCCTCAGCACACAGTCCCTGCGTTGCTGGCCAAGCTGGCAGAGGCCAGAAAGTTCAAGTCAAACTTCATTTCTTTCCTTGCCCTGTTGCCTAGTAACATGCCTATGAAAATATACTTTGTTCTTAAACGCTACCAGCCAAATGCCAAGAGAGTTTTTCCTTCTCCCATCCTCAGGAATTCCTGATTTATTTTTTATTTCTTTTTGCAATCTATCAAATCTCCAGAGAAGCCCGCTGGTCTCTCAGGGCTTCCTGCAAAAGCCTTCCCGTTGAGGCTCATTTCCCCACTGCAGACAAACCCGTTGAAAAGAGCCCCCTGCGGCGCTTGGGGAGTCCAAGCTGAAAAGGCAGGTGCTGTTGGGGGTTTGGGTGCGTAGAAACCCTGCAACCTCTTTCCTATTCCTCTCCTTAGTCACCCAAAGGATGCTCACTATCCCAAGACAACCAAAAGCCAACTGGTTTTGAGGGGACCAGCCAAAGGATTCACTCAAGGCACCTGCCAAAGGACCAGATTCCTGGGGAAGAGCGGGGCAGGTGGAAGCAAAGCAGATTCCCACTGGGAGCCAAGGCCAGGGCTCCTCTGTCTGCCACGGGCTCTCTCGTGGCCGAGCTCTCCCAGCAGCCACTGAATTTTAGCAGCACAACTGACTTTCCCCCACGCTGCCAGGCTCCCGTGTGCTCACACACACACGCAGGGTCAATAAACGCCGCGGGGACGCGCCCAGGGATACTTGGCATAGTTCTGCTGCGAGCGAGTTATTGCAGAGCGTCCTGGGCTCCAAGGCAGGAAAGCAGCTCCTGTCTCACCGTCTGCACCCCGTGGTAGCCTGCACAGGTTTCCCTCCAAACTTTTAGCCCTTCCAGCTCCCTTTCAGCAGGCTAAGCTCAGCTTTGTTGTTTCTGGATAAATTTAAAAGAGGTTGGACCCATTTTGTCATTTGGAGAAGTTATACATACATACATACATACATATATATATATATATATGCAGACACAGAATTTGGTTTTGCTCTACAGGATAAAACATAACAACATGACCACTGCCTGCAAGCAGCAAAGAGGAAAAATAGTAAAAGCAGCAAGATTTATTAGGTGCTGGAAAGGAGAAACGGATTCCCACTGCGCCAGTATAAGCAGGAGCTTGCTAACAAGCAAAAAATGACTTTTTCCTTGAGAAAGGAAGAAAAAGTGGGGTGCTTTTTCAAATCAGTTCCCCTGTTTCCCTGACACAGAGACATCTTCCCAACCTCCCCTTTATATGGTGACAGAAATCCAGAAGTGTTTGAAGAAGCAGAGTGACTGTGTCCTTCCAAACCTCACAGGATGCAGAAACGGGAGCTAAGCAAATGCCCAAGTGAAGGAGCGCTTTCTTTCACGCTTTTGTCACGTGAAAGGTGCAAAGATTTCCCAATCTTCACTTTGCTGCAGTGCTACCACGCCAGCCTTCCTGCTGGCTTTTGGGATATTCTTGTGGATTGTCATCATCTTCATTATCTCTGCACTCATGTCTTCCCCATCCTCAGTGCACCTGCTCTCTTCCCCTCCCAGGGTTAAAATCCATTGCCCAACAAAGACCTCCAGCAGCAGCCAGCCGGGAAAAGCAGCGGGCTGTGACAGCCACAAGGAGAAAGCGAGAGGCTGGATTTGCCAGCAACAAATCCCGGGGCTGGCTGAGGTCTTGGGGACAGGGCAGAGGGCTGCAAAGGGGGGGCCCTGCAGGGAAAGCTCCCTTTTATCTCATGCTGCAGAGTCCAGCTCGGTCCCCAGAGCGAGGCGGAGGCTATGGGCAGAGAAAGGAGTCAGGGATCTGGGACAGGGTGGGGATGCAGGGATACAGGAGAGACAAAAAGGAGGCAATCTGGGAGGAGGGGATGCAGCAGGGATTAAAAGGATGCAACGTGGGGGGATGGGGCTGGGATGCAGCTGGGACTAAAAGGTTCATCCAGGGAGTGTGGGGTGAGGAGGTAAAGCTTTCCGTGTGGGATGCGGCAAGGCAGGCATGGGAAGGGAGGTGATGGGAAAGGGCTGCTGACTGATGCAACAGGAGGAACGGCCAGGGCAGGGATGCAGGGATGGGCTGGGGAAACTGCCAGGGGCACAGAAAAGCACCGGGAAAGATGGACACTGAGATGGGGGATGAGGGGTGGAAACGCATCAGGAAAGACAGAAAATCAGCTGGGGGAGGGGAAAGGGATGCGGAAGAGCACCCGGAAAGCAGCCAGGGGGCATGGAAGAGTGGCTGGAGCTGTGAGGGGTGGAAAAGCAGCCGGAAAGACGGGAAGGGATCCGGAAAGATGACACAAGCCACGGCAGGCACGGAAGAGCAGCCAGGCGGGGGGCGAAGAGGCGAAAGCAGCGGCGCGGCGCGCGCGAGAGACGGGAAAGCAGGCGCCGAGCTGGGAGCGCACCAGGAAGGCGGGAAGAGCAGGGAAGGAAGGAAGGAAGGAAGGTGCCCGCTGCGGCGGCCGCCACTCACCCGTCTTGGCCTGCTCGCGGTAGCTCTTCTCGCTGAGGCAGACGGCGGTGCCGTGCAGCAGCGCGTGCAGCGGCTTCTCCTCGCCCTGGCGCGGCAGGCAGCGCAGCCCGCGCGCGCAGCGCTCCGTGTAGACGCCGCAGGGCTGCCCGGCGGGCAGCGCGCACGTGAGGCAGCAGCCGCAGCCCGGCTCCTTGACGAGCTCGCAGCCCAGCGGCGGCGGCGGGCACAGCGAGAGCGCCTTGCCGTCGCACGGCTCGCACTGCACGAAGGAGCCGAGGCAGCGCGAGAGCCCCGGGCAGGCGCCCAGCAGCACCACGAGCCGCAGCAGCATCGCGGCGGGGATGCTGCGCCGCGCGGCGCGGGGGCGGCCGCTCGCTCTGCGCTGCTCCTTCGCCTTTCTTTCTTTCTCTTTTCTGATTTTTTTTATTGGAGGTCTCTCCTTCGGAAAATTTCAAAAAAGCGAAAACAGGACAAAAAAGCAAGCAGGAAGGGAGGCGGAGGGGCGGAAAGCAGAGCCCCCGCTGGCGAGCGCCCCGCGCTCAGGTTTATTCTCGGTGGGCGAGACCCTCCTGCTCTCGGCGGCTTTGGGCGGGGGGGGGGTGTCTAGGTTTGCTTTTGTCTTTTTTTTTTTTTTTTCCTTCTTTCAGGTCTTTTTTTTTTATTATTTTAAATCCTAAAATGGGGGCAAATCCCACCGCCATTGGCGGGAGGGCAGAAAGCGAGGGGGAGGGAAAGAGCGGGGGGGAG
>JAVCKT010004600.1:0-14447 GCA_032273925.1 Rhynchotus rufescens
TATATGCCTGTACATAGCTAGCTTTAATCTGCTCTCAGGACCATCTTCAGCAAGCAGCTAATATGTCTAATGCTGTTCCCTGTGTGCACATACCTGCTTTGGTATCAGCTTTGTGCAGTTGTCCTCTCTTTCCCTGTGTGCCTCAATGAAGATATTGAACTCACATTCATAGTGTATGTAACGTGCTCCTCCTGAACCCATTACCCGTGTGTTCTTTGCGGCATCTCCAATAAAAATCTCCATAAAGTCCAAATGGAAAATATAGTTACATAGGAGCATATGTCAGTCATTTTTTGAGGTAGGAAACAAAATAGGTCTTTTGAGGCTCAGTCTGTGCTTGAGATGGAAGAGGGTTTTCCACTTGTTAAGAGGAGCTGGAAGTCACACCAAAATCTCTCTGTCTTAGTACTTGGAAATGTATTTTCAGGCTTTTCCCTTGAATTTACCTGCCTCAGCCTGATCTTTTCAGTTACTTAAAAAGTATAAATAGATGACTCATGTCAACACACCTGACTTCAGGACCTTTTCTCTTCTACTTCTGAGGTTAGAAAAACCCCACACTAGAATTTCCCAAGTATTAATTTCATCACTGGCTCTGGCACTGTATTCTAATATTGGTAACTGATTTATCTAAATAGTCAACTGTAATGTGAACTTAATTTGTCTTGTGTCCTGTTTGTCCCTGGAGAATTTTGTGCAAAACTTGCCCAAATTGACTGTGTTGTGAGCAGCTATTTTGTGCTAGGAAGTATGTGGAAATGGGTGCAGTGGCATCATGTTTCTGCTGATAGTGCTGGCCTATATTTGTGTAGGGAGGCAGAGAAATCTTTCTGAGTGGAGCTGATCATTAGTAATATATTGAAGGTGCTTATCAGCCCTTTAAATTGCACTTTTGCAGTTGGTGTGTTATGAAACCTGTGTTTGGGGTGCCTAGACCCCTGTGCTCCACAGCACAGGAGAGCAGCGGTGGTGGCTTGGCCAGTACCTGGGAGGGAGCCCTCCTGCTACCAACATGTCCCGTGGTCTGGAAAATGGACCAGCACCTCCCACTGCTTTTTAGCTGCATTTTGCTGGGATTTACTTGAATTTGCAAGGGAAGTTCAGTTATTCAGGGGGCAAAGGAGGTCTATGGGGACTTGTGATACCTCTGTAGGCTACTGGGATGCTCGTGCTTAGCCCAGTTTCCTTGGGCTCTTTGTAGCCCTGGGAATGTGATGCTGCTCTTTTTTTTTATTATTTTTTTCCTTTAGACTTCTCTGCCTGGAAGGGTGGAGTTGAGGCTTTTCACACTAAGAAAATATTTGAGCGTATTATTCCAGAAGGCAGCCTGAAGTTTCATTTTTGGTGGATTTCTGTTGAAAACAGATGGATCGGGTTTCATGCTGGAGGTTGAAATAGGTCCTTGTCTTTCCAACCTAGCAAGAGGAAAAGGCAGGGCTGCTGTGAGCAAGGAGGGCTCCGTGTGTGCCTGCCTGAGTGCTGTGAGTCCTCGGCAGCAAAAACTGAGCAAGGAGAAAGTCGGAGTGTGGGGAGAGACGGGGACATCCATAGAGCGTCACCTGTGGCTTTTAGTGACAGTACGTTTATATATGTATGTGCTGTGCTCGTCTTAAATCAATAAGATATTTCAGAGGGCTTAATGTCTTCTGCCTTGTGGCAGATGCATTAGGTGAAATCTCAGATTCCTCATGTTGTAGCACTTATGTATAATCCGCCTCCCTTGGAATCCATCTGGCAGTGTCTATTCATTTTCTCAGTAGGTTTTTAAATGCGGCTGATTTTGAGTAATTTGTTTAATTAGCTCAAAAGCGGCTCTGTAATGGCTCCAATCTGGGCTGCTTTCTTAGCGTTTGCCTGCGGGGCTGATAAATGGTGCTGAGGGGAAAGGGCAGCTTCCTGTGAGGCGCTGAAGAGCCTTTGGTCTTGTGGATGGCTGCGGGCTGGAACCCCAGCCTTATTAGTTTCATTTACAAAGCCAAAATACATACTAACTGTGGCAAAAAAAACCCTTACCTTATAGAACAAGACATTTTTACAGTTAGTTTAGTGCTTTGTGGCTTTCTACTACAGTAGAACATTAGTTTCTACTATAGAAGTATGTAACTAGAACAGTAGTTTCACTATAGCACCTCTTCTAGACCAAAAAGCTAAGGTAGGTTAGGGGCAAGAGCGGAAAGGAAGTCTCAGATGAGCAAGGAAAGAGGTGCATTTTGCCAGCTAAAAGCACTTGCCATAGGGATTGTCATGTCTATAGCTGTCAAGGATTAGTCCTGCCTTGACTGCAGGGAACATATCACCATCTGTGTATTTAACATTGGCTTAGTGTAGACAAGCTCTTTGAAATAGTGAAAACAGCATAATAGTGATATCATTTACCCAGAGGCTGTTTTTTTTAAGTGGAAGTGATTATTTTGATACTCTTTAAAAGAAAAAAACAGTTCTGATTCTTATTGCTTTGATTAACTCGAGCTCCCTGTGCCAGGAGCGTTGGTCAGTCACCATTTCTCTTTTGTTGTGCACAACAGTTGTGCATGTGGGAGGTACTCGGGGGTCCCATCTACTTACATGTGACCATTCGCTGATCTGAGCAGTGCAGAGCAGAGAGAAAACAAAAAAGACTAGGAAAAGGGCTTCCACCCACTCCCAAAAGTGAGAAGGTAATGTAGAAGTTCTCCTGATGCCTCTTTCTCTGTTCCTGAGTTTTTGCAGGCCAAGAAGAGGATGTAGTGCTCGGTTAGTCTGTGCAAGGCAGAAGGAAGGAACCATCCTTCTTTACAGAAGGTCATCTATAACGAATTCTTCCCCAGGGGGGAAAAAAGAAAAAGTGGAGATATTTACTGATAGAGTTGCAACTTCCCCATTGGATCCCTCTCTTCCCAGTACAGGCCATGATCAAACTGAAATATGAATTTCTCCTTATGGGAGCATCTGGATAAGAGAAACTGGGAACTCTGGAAAACTGTGGCATGTTCATCCAAAGGTTTTTTCTGGTCAGTAGTTTCCACCCAATACATACATGTGAAACTGTCATTTTGACTGCTGTTCCCTGCAGCCTCAAGGGAGCAGAGAAAAAAAATTCCTGCAACTGGGAGAAAGTTTGGAAACGGCCACAATAAGCTTTTGATGAATGTTTACCAAGTTGTAACAGCTTTTGGGTTTTTTGTGAAAACTCTATTTTTTAATGCTGTTAAACATGTCCTGCCAAAATGATTTGCATTTGAAATACTAGTTTAGAGTGGATGGAAATTAAGATGTTAGACCAGAATATTAAACCAAACCTTTTCTACGAGGAGCTTTGAAATATCAGGTCAACCTCTAGGTGGTATGAACACAACCAGACTTAGAGTTTCAGAAGGGAAAAACCTTGGGTGCACAACTTGGTGTTGAAAAGGGTAGGTTCCCTACTATTTAGGCCCTTTTTAAGAATTTCAGTGATGAAAGAGAAATTCCAAAATTCCTATACTAATTCTTTGAAAATCAAGTCAATTCTTTTAATTTGAAATCCAACTTGAAATATATATTGTAGATGCACAGGGTCTCTAAGATGCTGCTGTGGCAGGTATTTTGGGGAAGATGTATTTACCTTTGGCCTATGGTTTCTGTTAATTAGAAACAAACCCCCCAAATCTGAGCCTACTTCAGTAGTTTGTCTCCTGTATGAGTTTTCACATAGCAAGTATGAATAAAATGTGTGGAGATTTCCTTTCAAGTAACCTCAGAGAATGGAAAAAAGTAACACAGACTGACTAAGCCATTATAAATGAGCTTCACATCTTAAAAATGTGTAAGTGATAAAAATGTGATTAGCGACAGACACTTGGAAATGAAAGAAGTTGTTTGTGATTTTTGTACTAACAATGATTTTTTTTCCTGTCAACCTATAACAACTGTAGCCTAAAAACCTTCCTGTAGGAGCAAGCACACTGTTTGGCTTGGGCTGTTATCAGCAAGTTGCTTTTGTTAGGCCTTCTGTAAAATTTCTTGCTGTTCCAGTGTTGTGAAGGAATTGATAAATATTGGGCTGCTGTTTAGGGCCGGAGTGAAACGGAGCCGTTCTGCAGCCCTTGAATTGGTGTTGATACGTGTAAAACTACTTGAGATAAGATAAGCGGTGGAAATGTGAAGGTTTTCAGAGAAGCTGTCTACATGAGCAATCCGTGCCTCGCGTTTTGGAGCGATAATGCCCTGGTTCATTAAAGGGCTGTAGGCACGGCACAAAGCAAGAGCTCTGGGCCGACCACCTCTCCTTGTCTCTGTGCTCTGTCACCTTTTCTGCAGCCTGTGGAAACGCCTTTCCTTGCAATATGCCAATGCTGTGGTGCTTTTCTGACCCAGTGCAACCTTCTTCATCCGTGTCCTGCTGTGGTGACTGTGATATCGTCTTCTCTTTTGCCTCTGGACTTCGATCTTGTAGCCTCGTCTAAGTTCTCTATTCCTGGAGCTGCTCTTGCTGAGGACTTCAGTAAGGTTTTCTATATTAACATTTCCAAATCCCTGCAGAAAACGAATCTTTCTTGAGCTCTTTACTGCTGCCAAAATATTTAAGACATACAGCAGGTATTTCCATTCAAGTCCCGTCCTACTCCCAGGGAAACCTTTGGTTTATGCAGTCCTAATAGAACTGGGAGGAAGGGTGATCCTTAGTTTCTATAGGATGTAAATTTTGAGGGAGGCCAGAATAATAGAACTCAAAGGTCTGTCTTATTTTGTAATTAATTAAAACCCGGAATATGACAGTGTTTTTTTTAAAACAATGTTCTTTGTCCATAGGGTGGAGTTGTTTTCTTTTGTTCTCGGGAGCTGAATAGGAGAAAGGGACACTTCATCTTTTTCTGATAAAGGTAAGACAGCATCTACTGATAGAGCTAAGACACTGCTCACTATTATGAGCTCCTAGCACGCTTGTCAATGGAGGGTTTGTTTGTTTTGGTTTTAAAGGAGAGGGGGAAAAAAACTTGTGCTTTGTAGTAAGTTAAATATGTGATAATGTGATTTGTTTTGTGTGGAATGTGCAATTTTACCATGGGTATCAGCAAAACCAGTGAAGATAAGCAAGTACATGTAGATCCACGTGACAAAGTGGAGAGCAACTTGTTCTGCCGCTGGAACCTGTGACATTTTTCATATTCCCTTGAACTGACCCCGGGCTCTCTCCATCATGCTTGGGTGTTCAGTGAGGGTTTTCTTTAAAAAAAGAAGCTAGAAGTCTGTGCCTTTATTTGAAAAAAGTACAGAAATAGCTCTTACGTACCTGATACGTATTGCTGTATGAGGCAAGAGAAGCTTTAAATGGGCAGAGTTCTGAGACGTGTTTTAATTGAGGTTAGCTATTAAAAATAAGCAGTAAATGCCTATATTTCTCTTTGCATAAGCAAGAGAGGAAGGAGGCAACTATATTATGGAAGTTGTCTCCAAGACAGAGTTTCCCTTTGTGTCCCTTGCTCTGTATTCTGCTAAATGGTGTGACCTTTTCTAAACGTTACAGAATGTGAGTTAACATGAAAGCCTAGGAGAAGCATTTAGAGGTATAGCCTGTAAACACACATTGACCTCTTCGCTGCACGTTTTGACGCAGAAATTAGCACAGTTGTCTTTGCTTATTTCTCCTTGGCAAATTTTGGAAAGTATTTGCAGGAGGAGTGTTAGGTGACACTTGCAAAGCAGGGGAGTTGATGCAGTTTAATGACTACCACCTGCTCTGCAGCTTGTCCCTATATGTGCTTGTTAGGGCCTGCAATGCAGGTAGTGCAGGCGAATCTGTTTCGAGTTATGTTCTACAGCCCTGGAATTCTTATGTGGTCCTTGGCCATTTCTCATCAAGCAGAGGCCGTCTTCCCTAAGCGACGGTGGTAATTTCTTTAACAAATCCAAGGCAGTTGCTACTTACTGTGACTGCCTGTAGATCTACTCTTGACTCCTTTTGGAGTTGCCTCTAGTAGTGGGAATGTTTTTTTTTTCATGGTAATGTTTAATTTATGGTAAGAATGGTAAAGCCTGATGGGGCTTTCTGAGAGTTAAGTAGTTGGTAGAGAAGGAGGAGAAAAGTAAAGAACAACAGTGTAGGAAAAGCCTGAAGACTCCAAACCACCAAATTTGCTTGTGCCCAGGTAGCTGTAAATCTTGAAGTTCTTAGTACAAGTATTGTAGAGCTTTATAGGCATATATAGATACAGTTTCAGCAGTTTAAAGATGTTTACTGTCCTATAGCTCACTATCTCCAGGGGGGAAAAAGAGCTCTGATCATCCTTATCCATATGGCTGTCAATGCATAGACACTAAGAGTTATGCTGACTTCTTATTGAAGTAGGCAATCAAAATGCTTTTGGTAGAAAAATATTCTTTCAAATTATTTGAATGGTTTCTGAATTTAGGCTTTAAATTTGATCTCTCTTAGCCCCTGAAAAATGCAAATAATCCCCTGGATTTCAGTCAGATTCTTCAAATACATTCTGGTAACTGTGACATTAAACCTCCCTTTCTTTGCTCTGCAGAGGTTATGAAGTTTTTGCATCTCAGAATACTTGCATCTTTTTGGGTTTTGTTTATTTAACATTCATAGTCTCAAATGATAAATTATCTTTCGATTTGCAAATCGAAAGATATAGAAGAGAAATGTTTCTACTTAAGTGATGGGTCTACTGGAGAACTCAAGGGCTCTTAGTAAAGGAAGGTGTTCTGGATTTGCTAAAGCTGCACGGTAGAGAAATTGCTGTACTAACTTATATAAATGTATTAATTTACAGGTAAATTCATATGGCCTGAGCCTAATCTCATTTGGCAAAGACTTGGGTTGAAGGGAATGAGAATTTACTGGGTTAGATCTGACTGAGTCTGTCTGATATGTCTTTTTTCCTGCATTGATGAACTCATTTCAAGTGATGCCTTTTACTATGCCTATCCTGTCTCAAAGGCACATTCCTCTGAAGCAGAGCGCTCCTGTATTTTCTGTTTTGAGCCAAAGTTATTCTTCCTTAGAGACAACTCCTTGCTTCTTGTGCATCCATTAAACCTTGCTGAGGGATACTTGGCTAGTGAGTAGGTTTGATCCTGCAATTTTTGTATTTGACAAACTTGGATATGTCTGACACCAGAGGTGTGTGATTTCCTGTGAATATGCAGAGCACATCCTGTGTATCAGACGGGCAGCACTTAATTAGCTCTGTGTGTGTGTATGTGTAAGGGAAAATCTTATTTAGAGTTTATCAGTGTACTACAGGGTTGAAAAATCTTGCCTTGTGCCAGAAATGCCCAAACAGTCCCAGTTTTGGTTTTTATCTTGAGCTGGTAGCTCACCTGGAGCTGTACAAGGTACTTGAGCTGTATAGGCCGGGTAACTTGGCAGCATCCCTGGAAAAAGGGCATTATAGTTTGGTAGCCATTGTGTTCTGTGGGTCCCTGCACTTCCCCTTGTCATCACTTCTGCTTCAACTTAAACTTCCAACAACTTCTGCAACTTAAAATGTTATGGCTATCTTAGGTGTTTCCCAATATTATGTGAGTCTATGCTAATATTGAAAGTCTGTTGCATGTGCCTAGTGGTGGCACAGATGCTTTGAAAATTGAGCCTGTGAGAAAGATGCAGGTTCTGCTGTGTGTTCTTGTTGCAGCCCTCCCAGATCACTTAAGAGGCTGGTTAAAGGTCCCTGGTCACGTCCTCGGGGCAGGAAGCTGAGGGAGGAGAATGATCAGAAACTGCCCCTCATCTTCCTTAAATTCTGCTGCCCTAGTTATGACCAGTGATATTTTTTCTTTTTTAAATCAGAATGTAGTCTCAGTCCAAAATCAGCTGTCTTTCCCATGTGAGTCTTAATTCTTCCTTCCTTGCCTTCCCTCCTTCTTTTTTTAATAACTTAAAGAAATCCTTGGGGCAGCAACAGTCTTTGTATGTTTTATAGCAGAGCACCAGCTTGTTGTGCTTATTCTCCGTGAGAAGGGCTGTGTCAGAAAGCAAATGCTATCCCCAGTAATAATATTTGCCTCAGAGGAGCTCGACCTTCTTTATGATATTTTTGGAAACAAAAATTCAGGAATAAGCATTATATCACAAATCAAGAAAGGGAAATAGGGTTGCTATTTCCCTGAAATATGAACAGGTCTTTAATACTGCTCAGATGTTTGTTTTATTGGGGGAGCCCAACTTTCCAGGAAGCAAGCTGTTTTCTTGACTTGTTCAGTTTGGATTTTTCTGCTAATTTTCTGTAATCTGATTATCAGAATAGACAGTCACTGGTGCTTGGAAGGCTTATATAAGGATGAGGACTGAACCACTGCAAGTGCTGTTTGCATTTCCAGTATCTAGTTGGCAGTGGAGCTGCTAGGTGAGTGGGATGCAGGGTGCACTGTGACCAGGAACAGCCTTTAAGCTTTAATGCTTAAGCACTTAGGGCAAAAATCAACATAATAGGTGTGTTTTGATCTTTTTCTCTTCTGGCCTCACATCTGCATCTGAAAAATTGATCCAGGAGATGGAGGCTGGGAGAGGAGTGGATGCTACAGAAGGGAAATGAAGAGAGTTTATCCCTCTTTTATAATACTCCAAAGGTAATTCCAATTTACCCACGTTAAGATTACACGTGAAGTTCAGACACTTAAATATAATGATTACTGACTTTGAGATTGGATTTATTCCTGAGAATGTACTGGAAAATATACTTTGGAGGGAGGCAAACAGAAGAAAGGTCAACTGGGCTGGCTTGTGCTCTACACTGCCAGGTAACTGCAAGGGTGCATGTGGGTCCATATTACATATATTTGTATGTATATATGTAGGAGAGAGGTAATGTTTATATATATAAATGCTTGAAAAAGACTGGTAGAAATTCTCAAAGGCAGTATGTAAAAGGTAATCTGGAAGGTAGAAGATAGCCCAAAGAACATTGAATTCAGGGTTTTTTCTTCCTGTACACTCACAAATATTCCAATACTTCCTCATCACTAACACTCAAATGTAGGGAAAAAGATTTAATTTTAACTAGTGATGATGAAGGGACAGGAATTCAGGAGAGAGAAACTAGAATGGATCAAATTAACTGCAACAGTTTGGGGTTTGAAGTGCCTGGTTTTGCTTCTGTGTTTTTGGTGGTGATGTTTTCTTTTTGTCTGTGTTAGTTTGTTGTTTGCAGAGAGGGAAAAGGGAGAGAAGAGATTGGTAGTATGGTGTGTTATTAGGCCTGAAAGGATGGATGTTTGGGACAAGTCAGGAGTGAGATTTAATTCAGATATATGCTTTTATTGCAAGAAGAGTGGTGCAAACAATTACAGAAAGTAAAAAGGAGGGAGAAGACTTTAAAATGCTAAGGCAACACGAAAGAGGAGTTTGAAACTACAGACTACGCATGGAAAAGTTGCTGTCCAAAGTATGAGTTTTAATATGGACATTATCTATGTGCTCTAAAAATAAAAGTTTATTTAGGCATTTATGAATGGAAAACTGAGGACATCAGAACCAAGGTAAAGCATTAGTATGTAACCCCTGAGGCCTTGAGGGATCAAAAGCAGGATGTAAACAGCAACTGAAAGCACCTTATCTGGGTACAGAAAGTACCATTAGAGTCTCCATGTCCTTGAATGAAACTACAAGTTGTAGGACACTTAAGAGAAAGACAGTGTTCCTGCCCTTGGGAGTGGGAAGGGGTCTGTGACATCCTGCAAAACACAGAAAATGCACATTGTGTGGGTCTCCAGGACTGGGAATTCCCTGCTTGGAAAGACGTGTGGCAGGTCCAGAGCAAAAGGGGAGGAAGCAGAGCAAGACTTCAACCTGGACGAGAGGACGTGCTGACTGAGATGCTTTCTACTGACTCCTGGCATGTTAGTGTTAAAGCAGCCTCTGTGAGCTCAACTTTGCTGAAAAGAGCAGAAAGCACTTGGGAAACAGATCATTACAGTGCCCTGAAGATCAGTGACTCCAGGCCTGACTAGCTAGCACACAACTATTTCGTATGCTGCCCCAAGATAGCATAATAGAAGCATGTGATAATTTTTCTTCCTGGAAAATATATTTTATCTGTAGGCCCACTGAAATCAGTGGGACTGAAGGACACTGTTTAAATAAACCATGTGCTGGTCTCTGAATAGCACTAGCGGGACCTTAGGTACAATCTTACGTAGTCAATTTGGAAGGATAAATGGGAGCACCTACATTTAGCATATGCTTGGGACGATGTTTTAAGTAACCCAACCCTGTGCAGGAGTGATTGCTGAGCGGCATGTTGTAAGCTACTCCAAGTACAATTTGCCCTTTATGCTTGAAGATCTCGTACTTTGATAATCGTGGCTTTGTGTCTGGGGTTGAATTGCTTGTATAACATACCCTACAACCTACTGGCATGCTGAGTGAGTGAGAGAGTGTCTCTGGAGAGCAACAAATGGGAATAGTTACTTGCAGAATTATGAAGCCCGAGCAAAGGCTTGGGCCTTCTGTAGGGATGGGGCTGCTGCATGGAGGAAATCAAAGCCCAGGTACGTGATCCAAACCATGTTTGACGTGTCGGACTTGGGTTTCGCCAGGAGACTCGCTGTGGTATTTGGTTATGTTTTGAAAACCCGCAAGTGTGAATGAGAATGAGCTAATTTTATAATTATTCCCAACAGACACGCAAGTAATTTGGTCTCAAACATGTTTATTTTATGAAGACACAATCATTCGAATAAGTAGTGCTGAGAAACCACAAGTGGTTTGAGCAGTAGGAGCTTAGAGCTTTTGCAAAAACACCGGTGTTTAAAATGTGGTTGCATTTGTTTAACAGGCATTCGGAGTCTTCTGTCTTTCTGTGGCTTTATGGCTCTCCATAGAAGTAAGACTAAGCCGTGTATTGAAGGTTGTTTTGTTGTTGTCTTAGTGTAAGTTAAATTCTAGGAACCAAACTGGGTATTCAGACTTAAGAAATGAAGAACCTCATGTTGTTCTGATCTCGCAGGAGAAATTGATCTTGAAACTGAGTAGAGGGGGAGACTTGCATAATCCAGAGTTTTGATGGATTGTGATTTCTGGAAGGACAAGGATATCATTTTAATATTCTTTTCGACCTCAGAAGCATTAGAAATAACCCAAGCAAGGGACAAGTGGCAGAGGGCAAGGATGTTCTGTGTGACAAGGGCGCCATATGCAAGTATTTTAATCAAGATTGCAAACTAAACCTGTGTGTAAGGCTGGACGCTTAGCAATGTTGAGGTTCACAAGCCTTCTAATGAGCTTGTTCACAACTGCCACAACGTGTGGCAGATTTAGAGTTGCTGTGGAATAACTTCAAAAGAAACAAATATTTGACAAGTAATAACTACTGATATTGAAGTCTTAATTGCTAGACTTCTCTAAAGGTCAACTAGAATTGGGCAGCATATTTTTAAAGTTGTGAGATTTAGGCGTGAAACTTGGTAAATACTTGAAAATATCAAGCCCTTCTCAAAGCAGGATAGTGTAATTTAAGTTAGATGATATGAATTGCCAAAGACATAGTAAATATTTGTATTAGATTTCAGACCTTTTTGGCATTTTTAAAATTTCTAGTATGAAATAGTTATGAGTATTTGGTGAATACTGACTTAGAAGTTGGTTTCTGAGTTAGAATTTTTATTTCAGTCTTTCTGCATGGAGAGCTTGTATTCTTTTAAGGAGTTCTTAGGCTTTTTTGGAATATTTGAAAATACATTTAAGGCTTTCTACTGAGTTGTAATTGCTTTTCATAAAGCTACCCAATCAGTTGTGTTCTAATAAGTAATGAATGTATAGTGTTGGTGAGAGAACAGGTTTGTAACTTGAGTGAAAATCTTTAATGACAACAGATTTTAGGGCCTGAGGAAAGGATGGGTGGTGAATATTGAAGCTGGATTTATTACTGCTCTCCTGCAACACTCTGGCTCTAGAGTTCCCAGCATAGTCTAAACCTGCAACTCGGAAGCTTCCTCTGTTTGGTCACAAGCTCTTGCTCTCATTCTTCTCTAATTTACTAGGCATGCCTTAGTATTTGCCTTTTCCATCAAGAGATGCCTTTTAATTTGCTGAGTGCAAGTTTTGGGCTTGCATCTGAAGTTGGTGAACTTGATGCAACACCAGTGTTGCCTAAAGGTGCTGGTACTTTCAGCTTTTGCAGCAGTATTTACGTATATGAAGTGTTATATATTTGGGCAAAGCTAAAGGAAATGGCTTTCGGTCTGTAGATTGCTAGTGATGCACAGTCTCTCAAAAAGCAGTATTATTTAATGAAAAGACTAAGGTGTGTGAAGGCTGTTGGTCAGCATATGTTGCTAGTGTTTATAGGCAAATGAAGAATTACACTAAACACTGGTGCTATACATGGAGAAAGGAAGGATCTTCCCAAATGTGGTACCATGTGGAGAGAGCCTCAGGGTGAGAAATTTTTTCATGTCCTTTTTAGTTTATGTAGCTGTTAAGTGTGGGAAATTGATTCCCTTTTTGCATGTCCATCTTTTGTGGTTGTAAAAAGTTTCATGAACAAACATTGTTTGTAGGACATGGCATATAGAGATGCCTTGGAAGCATCTTTATAAAGGGTCACTGACTGTGAGAGAACATGAAGGTATTGAGAGCTAAAAGCAAGAGGGGGAAAAAATCATCAGATGAGTCCTATGAAGCTTTCTAATTCTATGTAAATATACATATGCTGGGGGGTTGGCAGAATAAAATAAAATGTAGACAACAATAGGGCTTGGCACATACAGAGATTAAGTTGTTTCTCTAATGTCATGAACCACAAAATTATGTCAATTTGAAATGCCTATGAGCTGCAAATAAAGTTTCAAGGAACTTTGAAAACCATTAAGTTTATTTTTAAAACTTTTTCTTTGCAGCTCTACCAATATGTAGAGCTGTTGCTGTTAAGTTAGAGCTGTCACATTAATATGAAGCTTAGTACTGCAGAATAAATTGTTTTCAGTAAAGACTATCCATCTGGCTTTGTATTAAAAGATCTCTCTACTCAGCTTTCCTCCATTAGTCTATATTAGTCTATATGTACTTAAAAGCTACAATTAAAATGTCATCTGAGATAGGTGTGCAGTGAATTTCTCCAAGGCTTTCAGATCTCTGTCCAAAAGCTTAAAAAAAGATTATTTCAAACATGATGCATGCTCCTAGTAGGCTGCCAGAAATTACGCTTGAAAACCTTATTTAAAATGATAGAGATTTACAGCTCTTGTGTGTGCAGTGGATGAAGGGAAATGAAAATGCAATTGCGAACACTCATCAAATGCTCCAGATTTCAGTTAGCTTGAGGGAAGGCACAGTCCATTATGGAGTGGCGTAGTACAGGTGGCAAGATTTTGTCATATTTAAACTGGAACTGAATGGGCTACAGGTAAGAGATTAAAAGCTGAACCCGTATCTTGCTGAAGAAAATGGGAAGTTTCTCACTGATTCTGTACATCTTAAAAGATGGCCAGAACATTTTGATTGCATGCGAGAGCAGGATTTCTCAGTGCTCGCTAATTTTAAGTTACAAACATAACTGCATTTTTATTTCATATATTTAGACATTTTAAAATAAGAATAAAATAATTTTGCAGGTCTGTTTCCTTTTAGCATATTGTGGAAATCATTGCCACATGGCATATGTGGAAAGCATAGAAGGGTGTCTCTATTAGAGTAAATATTTGTGGAATTGTACCTTCACAGCAGGACCATGGTGCAATAATATTTCACATTAGGAAATCTTAACAGTAACCTGTTACTTTGCTGTTACAAGTTAAGTAACAGATTTCTGTTAAAAAGGTTACAAGTTTCCTTCTTTGATTCAATTTCATCTAAAATCTTAATTAGTTTCAAACTTGTGTCCATTTTGAGGAGCATTTTTTTAAGTAGTCATATTGTTGGTGATATTTGCTTAAAAAAAATCTACTGGAGGATGACTAAAAAGCAAGCACACAGCTTATCTCAAAGAGGTGATTTTGTGAAATGTGAAATGAGTGATGTAGAGAAGAAATCCACAAATGGGGGGGAAAAAACCCATGACCCAAAGCAGACATTGAAAGGGGGGAAAAATAATTGTCACTTGCAAATGTGTATATGCAGCCTGTCTTTATCTGCATAGTCACATTACAGTCCAGGATAAGGTGAGCAGAAAAGCTTATGTAGATCTTGGTAAGTGATCCCTGCAACATGAGATGTGAGAGGTTAAAAGCTCTGGTAAATGCTAATCTGCTTTCTTTGGTTAAAGAAGGAAAAACACTTTCACATCTGAGTTCTACAACACTGTAGGCATATCAATAAATACACTGAGAACAGGCTCTCCAGGCTTAAATGCAGTCATGTCAAGAATTAGAGTGGGTCTTGTTTGGACTCTGAACTAGGACTTGCTCAATGAGTATATTTCAATAGATATTTATGTAAGTATATGCAAGTAACATGCTTCAACTGCAAGAAACACATTTCCAAGTAATTTTATCTGGGTAGACTTTATACCAGGTCAGTATCATCATCCTTTTTGCAA